>MNCI01011145.1:55405-94394 GCA_015680685.1 Gnetum montanum | reverse complement strand
TCTTTATCCATTTATTAAAAGACTGATTTGGAGTGCTTTGCTCTACTTGATTGTCTTTACTTGTATTCTTATCTCTTCTATTTGGCTCAAAAGCTTTTCTCTTAGTAGATGGATTAGTAATAACATTTGGGGGTCTAGAAGTAGTTAATCTTTCTATAGATCGAAGACTATATCCATTTTCCTCATTGTTATTGCATTCTTCATCTAAAGACATATCTTCTTCAGAACTTGATAGAGAAGAAGTATCACTAGATCCATTGCTAGAAGATTTACTTGCATAATGAACACTAGATAACTCATTATTAGATTCAATATCAAGAAAGTTGGACATAATTAGGTCACTTTCATCCTCATCTTCTGCTAACTTAGTGTCTTAATGTTTATGCTTTCTATTTTTCCTTTCTTCCTTGATATTAACTCTTACCAAGGTTTTTTCAAGCTTCACTATTTTGTTAGACATATCTCTCATTAATTATCCTTTTTCAGATTCTACTCTTTCATGTTCTTGCTCTATCTTAACATGAGATGGACCTAGTAAAGCAAAATCTTGCATAGGAATTATAACTCTTTCTTCTCTTTTTTGAATTGCAATATTTTCTTCAGGATTCAAGTTCAACTATTTTTCTAACTGTATAGCTTCACTAAAGTAGTCATTTAGTGTAGTTAAGTTTGGAATTCTCCTTAACCAAATTGAAATGTTGGGGTTGATAGCCTTAAGATAAGTTTCTTTAAGAATTTCTTATGATGGCCTATATTGTCTTTGAAAAAGTCCACAAATTCATTGAAACTTGATGTTAGAATCTCTAATTGACTCTTTAACTCCTTGCTTAGCTTGTATCAGTCCACAATATAGTTGTTGTTAATCTAATTGATTACCAAACTGGGCTAAGAAAAGATTCTTTATGTCATCCCAACTTGTAATACTATTACTTGATAAGTTCAAATACCAAATCTGAGCCATATCCTTTATTTTTGATACAAGTAACCTACAAGCTTGATCTTGATGTTGAACATTTGCATGAGCTAAAGCTAACTCAAACATGTGAATATATTCTTCAGCTAAATAAGATTTTCCAAGAATGAAAGGCTCATGAAAATATTTGTAAACTACCTTAGGAATATCAGTGTAATTTTGAAATCCTAATGGTGTAACATTTTGCCAAGGATTTGCCATCCTATTTCTTTGGATAATTGGACTCTTAGACTTTCTAGATCTTCTCTTATAAATCTTTAAACTAGATATAATGAGTGATCTTCTTGATCTTCTAGTTTTCACTCCACTACTTATTCCCAATTCAAAAACTTTCTCTTGTTCTTTTTCTAATGAAGAATCAGTCTTAGAATCAAGAATATCTTTCGAAACTTTTAAATTTTCCAAACTATCAATCTTCTTGGTTATGAACTGAAAATAGTATTTAATTTCGTAAGCCTTTATAGTAACAAAGAATTTTTGATGTGCTAAAATTATAAGGCTTATGAACTTAGACGCTAAATTTTCAGCCCTCCTAGCGCCAAAAGAATTGTTGGCGACCATTTAGGACACGACTGCCAACGAGTGTCCTCGAATAGGATTTAGGTGCTTGCTGATCTTCTGGCAACACCAAGGCCCAGATACCTCCAAATAGACTCAGTAGTTAATGTGAGTATGTGTGTGTGCTGTTGTGAAAACTGAAATGATTAGGTTGTGTGTAAAACTATAAACGACTTATCTTAAAGAGATTCAGCCAACTTTGCAAAGTACTGTGAGTTGTTGAGAGTTCTTATTTTGTTCAATTGCCTAGTCTATGCAGTCTTTATAATACCTACTTGTAACAAATAAATTTTTGCAAAAAAAATTGAGAAAAAATTTGCGAATCTACTTCTAATTTTCCCCAGAGAAAGAGATAGTTCCACAAGAAAACTAGAAATAGAGCAAGATTCAATGGAAATAGAAAAAAGAGAAAAAGAAAGCAGATTTTTGTAAAGATCTCAAATGTTTAAACAAGGTAAAATGATACAAGTAAACACTTCGCAATAAAGCTATCCCAAATTCAATAACTACAAATTGTTCAAACTTGCAAGCTCAAATAAGCAATTTCTTTAAGACAATCCTACTATGCCAACCAAAAAATTGCTGTGTAGATTATCACGTACCAGACTCTATTTCGGCTAGATAATGGATGTCAAAAATTTCATTCAACAGAACCTTCAAAAGACTTGACAATTTATGATTGAAATACCATGGAGATTCACTTTAAAGATAAAAGAAGCTATTCTGGTCCTATCAAAATACCAAAGATTTTCTGAACACTCTTGACTATTGAATCATTCAACGGCTTGACTACATGCAGAGGCTCTCTTACAACAATCTCAATAGTGGTTCTTATACATTGCACAATAATAAAATTCACTACTAAAATGCTCTTAAGGCTTTCAAACACAAGCTCTTCTATGGCAAAATTTTAATAGAAATTTTCTATCATGCAACAAGAACAATAAGAGCAATCTAAAAATCCAAAAATTACTTGCCAAGCATGATACTATCTAAACCACTAGCTAAATAATTTTTAAAAAGTAAAAAATAAACATAACTCACAGGACTATGACAAAGAGGCTGAAATGTTGTCTTTAGTAAGTCATCTTACAAGCAATCTTTCACAATGTCTTTTTACAAATGCTCTTCCAAGAGTCTTTTTTTTTCTTCTAACACCTAAAGCCTTTTTATAGGGTTCAAAAGGTAGTTAGATATTCCAAAATATCTTGGCTAACTTCTCTCCCAAGTAAGGAAGTTATAACTTGCCCAACAAGTTAGGAAATATTACTTGCCCAACAAGTTAGGAAGTTGTCACTTATACATAAAGTTAGGAGAACATCATGCTAACATTGGCATGTGTAAATATTACAAATATTACTTTTATAAGCAACAACCTATATAATAATAATTTTTAAAAATAAATTCAAGATCTCCATACTATAAGAGCTTCATACAATTGTCATTTTATTTTAATTTTTTTGTTTGGGATTTTAAGTTTTTAAATGTTGAATATCATTAACCACTGAAGCCCTAGTAATTTTCATGAACAGACGGTAGTAAGAGAGTAATTTGACATCAACCTTAGTGTAGACGTTGGTGTTGGTGGCTGTATGGTTTTTTCTAAATGAAGAAAGCCGGCCCTTGTAAATTTGTATAAGTAAATCATTTGTATTTGCATTTTAAATCCACGTAAAATTTACTACTGGCTTCTTGGCACCATTTAGAATGCCTCCAAATGTAAAGGTCGAATGTGAAGGCGCCAGGCCTGGAACTGCTAATTTCTGCAATCAGTTTCAAATTATTCTACCTTGCCAGAACCGTATATCAACTACCACTGCAAAAGAAGGTCCTGCCATTGTGTCTGGTAATGTTGCCATGTGGTGTTCAGTTGTTGCCATCATGTGCCATCTCTGAGAGTGCCCCAGTATACGAAAGAGAAATACAAGAAGAAGAAGAAGAATGGTATGCATTAGAATTCATGGATGAAGAAGAGATGACCTCCTACTACTATGACCTCCTCCTCTTGCTACAGTAGTTAATGAACAAACAAACGACTTGTACCGCAGTCGTGAAAAGCAGGGTTGCAGTAGCAGCGGTGGAGAGAGCCACCCATGGATTTGTAGCGTAGCACCTCCCTAAATCCTTCATCCAAAACATCATCGATTTTCTTATTCCCTTCCATCATGGTAGCTGCGGAAGTTTTTGCTCTTGTAGTTGCCTCAACATTTTTAGGCAGCCATCTGTCCAATTCGAGAACGAAAGGTTTCCAACCACTGCTGACTCTTGCAAATCCTGAAACATGTGGACTGTCCAACTTCTATCCTTGTGCATCCTAAACAAAACGTTGCTGCATTCAAAAACCTTCACGTCCGTAGGCGTCTGCAACAGCTTGGCCATGAGAAGAGCGTAGTTGCACACCATTTTCTTGTCCACATGTTGTGAGCATTTCTCCATGGCAATCATATTGTGCAAAACCATGTGGCTCATCTCCCCAACATCTATGCATGGAAAACGAAGTGATGAATTGTCGTGGTTATAGCTGATACCTTGTATGTCTCCCGAATACTTTTTGATAGATATGTGATGTGAAAGGATCTCTACTTTCAAAGTAGCTTTGTTAGCAAATTCTGGTATACAATTCAAAGGTCTTTGACATCATATGATGTCTACTCTTTTTGTTTTTAGCTCTTTCTATTTATTTTTAATTTAGCAGTTAAACTAGGAGAGCTGATTAACTGTATCCACTAGCTCTAAGCGTTAAAGTACATGTTTACTGAAATCAATTTCACTTTGATTAGCATTCCCCGTGCCTCGATTGCAATTTACACTTGAAACAATTTATTTTAACAAATATTTTAGATGGTAGGTGTTGGTTGCAAATGGGAGGATTTCGTTGCATGGAGGAAAAGATGAGCATTGTTCTTTGTTTTTGATTCAATTTCGCTGTTGCACAGGTCTTTCAACTCATCGTGCTTTACAATAATGCTCTAAATCATCTAATCCTGTTCCATGAAATGGCCAAAATGTGCCAACACAAATACTACCTAGAAGTATTTAATATAGTATTTATTCAACCATTAGCCTAGTTCTATAGTTTGATCATATTAGCTAGCAGATCTATAGTTAACTTTTGGGACATCATGTGTGCTAATTCCTCTGGTTATTTTGTGGAATTCATAATGTATTCCTTTTCATCTTTTTCATTTTCAACCATGTTCATATTTATTCTTACAAAAGTGTCACATTTTTTGTAGTGATAATTATGTGCATCTTTTACTGCTATGGTGTGTAGACAAGATGGGTCTCCCTTTGAATTAGACTCTTAAGTAGGTTATTTACCCTTAGGGTCTTGGATTTTAGTAGTTTTTTGGATTTTAGTAGTTTTGCTCTGCAATTTTTGGTTCTACTACTAATTTAGTAATTGTAACCTAGGATGTTTAAGGTTTTTCAAGGATTTTATTAACATCCATGGTTATTCCTAATTCTTTAAAAAGAGATCTCATTTTGGCTTGTATGTCTATGAGTTCTAGATTTGGTTTAGTCAAATGCAAAGATCTTCTAGAGGGGACTAAACTAGTTATTTTTGGTACTAGTGGAAGTACCCTAGTTCTACTACTTGCTAATGCAAGAAGATCATCACTAAATGGATCTGACTCTATAAACCTAGATGTTTTAAGATTTACACTATATTTTCTTTTTCTAGAATACCCTACTTTTGTTGGTAAAATAAAATCAGAAAAATCTTCCAACGTATCATCAATTTGTTGATATAACGTTTCGATTGGAAGATCTTTAGTATTAATCTATGTTCCATATTTTATATTTGTTGATCCTACAGAAATAGCTTGTCCCCCAAAAGGTAGAAGAGCTTTTATACTAGAATTTGTAAATAATTTAAAATATAACCTAGTACCTATAGTTGCATAAACACTATTGTAATGCATATCTACTAGTATATATGTAATCAACATAAGTGAATTTAATACATTTCTATTTTTAAGGGAAAGCATAAAGTTTGGAAAAGTAACTACTAGTGCATCTATTTCCAAGAATCCCTTGGCTTGTGTTATGATAGCATCTTTGAATTTCTTAAACCTTTTATGTATTAGACCTATCCAATATGGGTCGCTCAGATGATAGTTAAAGTGATGATGGATGTGAATATCAATTTCAGCCATATTTATATAGTTATATCCTAAATTATTCCATTCCTTAACCTCTCCTAATGCAAGAAAGAGAGTGAAACTAGTTGAAGATTAGTACCACTGACTTCCAAGTTACATTTTGAGAAATGCATACATTGGAAAGAATAGATGGGATTTAAACTACTAAGAGGATATATCTCACATTGCTTAGGGAGTGGAGGTAACTTATAATAGTATGAAGTTATGCAATAGTAAGAAAGATGATGAGTGTAAGAAGTAGATGCACCTAAAATATTTTGGTCTAATACCATGTTATGGGATTAGATGATCATTGGTAGGATTGGACCTAGAATGGCATGATGACTTACTTTGCCTCATCCTCTTTCAACATGCCTTCAAAGAATAAGACAATTCAAGCTTTATCAAGAGACATGAATGACATGAGAAATGTTCTCAAACTCATTATTAAGAAAATTGAAAAGCTTAGAGAGATCAAAGAACATGGTATTTCACTAAGAGAATTTGAGCAAAGATAAAATTCATGCATTTCTTCATCAAGACCTTCTTCAAGACATCCATTAATGTCATCCTTTGAAGGTTATCTTAGTTTTTAAGATGAATACTTTGAAGAAGAAGAAGCTCAAGATGATGTCTTTCTTATGCTCATAGTGTTGAAAGTAAGTCTCAGGTTTTCATTTTTCCTAGGAAAGGGAAAAAGGAACTTCCTTCTAAGCCTTAAAGGAAGCAAGATGAAGGAATTGAAATCACTCTTGCAAAAGCTTTTAGACATGCTCCAAGGATGCCTCATGTTAAAGTCAAATCCTTCAATGACATGGAAAAAACTAAATGTTTCCTCTCTTTACTGAAACTAATCAACAAGTACTTTGAACTTGAAGATGTGGAAAATCATCAAAAGTTGTCTTATGCTAAAACCGAATTAGAAGGCATGGCACTTGTCTGATGGGAGAAGAAAATTTATTCTTACAAGGTGAAAAATGGTACTCCTATTAAAGATTGGTCCTTAATGTAATTCATGCTCAAGTAGACTCATCATAGATAAGAGGCCATAAAAAATTGAAGTACCTAAGGAAAAGTGATAAGAGTGTGAAAGACTATTACATGGATTTTTGTAAGGCTTTCCAGCTGAAAAATGTTCATTGAGATGATTATGAACAAGAATCCAATTTTCAAGGAGAAATAAAAAGGAAGTATCAATAAGAACAAACCTTATATGAACCCAAAACATTAGATGAGAAGGTTGAGAAGAAAATCCAAGGACATAATATAGATCCCAAAGTTTCTAAAGGCAAGGGCTCTAAAGCTTTTGAAGGTGAGAAAGAATACATAAAGGAGAAGCAAGAGAAGTTCAAGGAGGGTCAGGATTCCAGGAAAGACTACTTCAAGAATGGAAAGAGTTAAGGAAATTACTATGCACCTAGACTTCAATGCTTCAATTATGATGAAAAGAGACACAAATAATTGGAGTGAAAAAAGCCAAAGATCTCCAAAGGAAAGGAACTTTAGACCTTTTAATAGGAAGGATCCTCCAATGAAGGTAATCCTCATGCACCAATACTTGAAGATATCATTGAAATTAATTCTTACACTTTTATGAAAAAATGTTAATACCAATGAATATCCTAGAAGAAAGAAGCTCTTTAGGGTTGGATCTAGGTGTCTAGATAGTAATGAATGGATACATATTTTGATTGACTATGGAGCTCAAGAAAACGTGATTTCTTTAAAGGTTGTTTATAAAGCTTGGTTTAAAGACATTTCCATATCCTAGGCCATATAGAGTCCATTGCCTATCCAAGGATCATTTCCAAGAGGTTAAAAAGAAGTGCATTTTGTCTTTTAAATTTGGTTCTTTTAATGACAAGGTACATTATGATATTCTCCCTATTCATTACGCTAATGCTATTTTGGGAAGAACTTGCAAATTTGACAATAAGGCTTCTTTTACTGATGCAAAAAATGTTTGGTCTATTCCAAGAGAATATGGGATACATGAACTCATTCCTATGACTTGGAAAAATTATAAGGAAAATGTCACTATTAATGCTTCATTGATCTTGTGGAGCAAGCGTACATACAAATACATGAAGGGGTTGGGCATAGTTTTGTCATCATGTTAACACTCATAACAAGTGAAGAGGATCATACAAATGAACTTCCTCCAATAGTGAAACCTTTGGCATTGGAATTTGCTAAGGTTTTCAAAGGAAAATTAGAAGGAATTTTACTAATAAGATCCATCTAACATCAACTAGACTTTATACCTAGATCTACAATTCCAAATGAATGAGCCTACCACATGACTACAAATCAGAGGGAAGATTTGAATGAGTAAGTGAATTTCTAATGGTTTTATTATGGAATCCATCTCTCCTTGTGTCATTCCAGCTGTAGTAGTTCCAAGAAGGATACTAATGAATTAAAGATATGCATAGATTCTAGGGTTGTTTATATAGATTTCCTATTCCTAAGATGGACAACATTCTTGATGTGCTTTCCAATGCTGATATATTTTTTTAAAAATTGATTTAAAAAGTGATTATCATCAAATAAGGATTAGATCAAGAGATGAATGGAAAATAATATTCAAGATATCAGATGGTTGGTATGAGTGGTTAGTCATGCCTTTTTACTAACCAATGCTTCAACCATATTTATGAGGCTCATGCATGAAGTCTTAAGGGATTTTATTGGTAAATGTGGCATTGTTTTATTTGATGACATTCTTGTGTACAATCATAAGGAAGAGGACAATGTACATCATTTAAGGATGATATGATCTAAGTTACAAGAGGCAAATTTGGTGATTAATGATACAAAATGCCACTTCATGAAGAAAGAAATTGTCTATCTAGGTCATGTTATCTCCAAGAACCATGTCAAGATGGAGCCAAGTAGGATAAAGGTAATTAAGGAATGGACTTCATTGAAAGACGTGGAAGAGTTGAGATCTTTAATTAGTTTTACTAGCTTCTATATGAAATTTATTAAGAATTTTAGTTCCATTGCATGGCCTATGTTATCTTATTTGAAGAAAAATTCATCCTTTTTTTTGGGATAATGAGCAAGAAAAATATTTTGAAGCATTGAAAGAGAAAATTCATGGTGCTCCAATTTTGATAATTCCAAACTTTTCAAAACTTTTTGAAGTGGAAGTAGATGGATTGCTACTGAAGGTGTGCTTTCTCAAGAAGGTAAGCCAATTACATTCTTTTCTGAAAAATTAAATGAATCTAGACAAAATTATAGTATGTATGAAGAGGAGTTATATGCTATACTTCAAGATATTAAACATTGAGACATTACTTAATAGTATCAGAGTTTCTTTTATTTATTGATCATAGAGCAATTCAATTTTTAAATTCTAAAAAGAAATTAAGTGCCAAGCACATAAAATGGATAAAGGAATTGCAAGAAATTCATTTTGTTTTAGAACATAGGAGTGACAAGTCTAATGTTGTGATTAATGCTTTGTGTAGAGTTCATGTTGTTTCTTCTCATGTGAAAGTTCAAGGATTTGACTCTTTGCTTTATTATATCCTAATGATAAGGATTTTTGTGTAATTTAGAAGAGTTATATTCCCCATTATTAGCAAGGATTAATCAATGAAAAGCTTATCATGTGAATAATGGGATTTTGTTTAAGGATGGAAAAATTTGTATTCCAGAGTATAATTTCAAGTACAAACTCCTTGAAGAGAAATACCAAATTAATATATCTATGCATATGGGCAAGACCAAGACATGAGAATTGGGGCCCAAAATTACTTTTGGCTAGGTATGTATAGTGTTATAGTTAAATTTGTAAAATAATGCTATACTTATCAAAATTTCAAAGGGGGAAAAGGTGTAGATGGTCATTATCTGTCTTTGCCAATTCCAAATACTTCTTGGGAAAGTGTTTCTTTGGATATTTTTTTTGGCATTCATAAGATAAGATCTATTCATGATTATATACTTGTTGTAGTAGATAGATTTATCAAGATGGCTCATTTTAGTCCATGCAACAAAAGTAGTGATGCTCCTCATGTTGCACATGTATTCTTTCAACATGTTGCGAGGCTACATGGCATTCCTTTAAATATTTTGAGTGATAGGGATGTCAATTTTACTAGCCATTTTTGGAGATCACTTTAAAAAATAGTTGAAACCAAGTTGTCTTTTTTCACAACATATCACTTTCATACTGATGGGAAATATGAATTTATGAATAGGTATTTATTGAAAATATTGAGGTGTTTGTGTGTGGATCAACGTCAAAGATGGAAAAACATGTTGGCCATGTTGAATTCTCATATAATAATGCTTCCCATTCTAGCATTGGTAAGAGTACCTTTATGGAAACTTATGGGTTTTTACCAAGAATGGTTGATGGAATGAGGAAATTTAAAGATTGTGCCTATTTGATTTTAGACTTTGTTGAGAAAATGAGAGAATTGCATTGGCAAGTTGAATCTCACTTGAAGAAAAAGACAAAGATTCTATCTTTCAAGGCCAATGAGGGCAAGAGGATAATTAATTTCCAAATTGATGATTATGTTTGGATTTACTTAGGAAAAGAAAAAGAAAATAATAAGCACTTCTACAAGCTCAAGTTAAAAAGAATTGATCCATTTCAAATCAGGGCCAAAATCAATTCAAATGCTTATGAGATTGACTTACCTAATGATTTACCTATTTCTTGTGTTTTTAATGTTTCAGATTTAAGACCATAAAATGGAAATGTGATTGAATTAGACTTGAGGAATAGTATTGAGATCCTAAAGGATGTACTTTAAGACTTCAACTCAACCAAGCCATCAAGAAAAGAAATTGTGTTGCAAGTAAGGAAGGCTAGGATCACACAAGGTAGAAAAGTGCATGAGTACTTGGTGCATTAGAATGATGAAGGGTTTGCAAATGCAATTTGGATGCATGAGAAATATTTGTGTTTGAGAGGACTTAATGCTATCCCAAGTGTATAGCCAACTTGAGGATAAGTTTAATTTCTTAAGGATGGTAGAGATGATGAGGACATCACCAAGCCCATGTCTAATCCTCAATATTTTTGCACATAGATGTTTGTGTGTTCTTGTATTTGTATTTTTGTGTGATTTTGTTGATGATGTTCTCAGAATATTTTAACATGTTTGGAAGTGTTTTGGACCTATTTTAAATGAGTTTAGGAGGTTTTGAGGGCTATGGGATCTTTTTTGGAGATGTGCAAAGGTTCTAAGCCTCGAAATGAGCATATTTGTGATTTTCCTTGGGATGTGGGACATCCTAGCTATAGGTGAGATGTCCCAACTATATTCAAGACATCCTAGCTACACTTAAGATGTCCCACATGATTTTAGGATGTTCCAATTGTTAACAACCATTTTTGTGTGAGACGTCCCATTCTCTTTCAAGACATCCTAGATGGGTAGAAGATAATTTCCTACGAGTTTTTAAAAAATTAGGTTTTAAATTTAAAGAAAGAAGATGAAGAGCTAGTGTAAAGGATATAAATAGACATCTTAAGCCTTCATTTTGATCAAGAGAAAGTCTAGGGAGTTAAGAGAAGAGTATAAGAGAAGATAAAGTCTAGGCAAGGTGCCTTGATCATTATTCTTATGTGTATGTGATTGATTTGTTTGAGTCTGTGAGAGTTTGATTGAATTTCTTGTCTATCCTTAGGAATTTATGCTTCCTTTCATATATAAATTCTTCATTTAAGCAAGAATAAGGCTTTCATTTTTCTTTTCTTGTTCAAATTTATTGTTTTGTGACTTTGAGAGAGTTTGGATTATGGAATCCATTAGAGCTCCTCATCAAAAAAGGGTTAAATTCAAATCAATGTAGAAGCTATTTTGATGACCTTAATAAATTTCCCGATTAAATTTTTTGTAGGAAAAATAGGCACCAAAGAAGTATTGAAGAAGCTTAACTAAATTCAATGAATCAAGCTAATAAAAGTTCTCTTAAATTATAACAATTAGTAATTGAGGGGCCTTAAATTTATAGAATAAGAGGAATTTATTTATAGAATAGTTATCCCATGTCCTACCATGATGTAAGTAAACTGTGAGGAAACTATAGCTTTAAATCTTTATAATGGTTGCAACTACCAGAGGCTATTATGAAAAGTCCAAAGTAGATTTGTAAACAAAGGATGGGAAGAACTCTAAAAAACTAGGAGCACTTTCCTATACAATGGTGTTATAATTTCAATTCTAATTTAGCTATTTTACTTTTATACTATGGGTCTATTCTTACTTTCCTACTTTATCTTAGTTGCTTAGCTAGTGTAAGATTATATTATGCCTAGCATCTTGATTTTAGAATTATTAGATTGCTTGAATAGCTTTTTGTTTAGTAATTATTGGCCTTTATTGACTAGCTTTATTTTTCAAAGTATTTTCTCATGTCCATAGTACCTCATTTGAATGTTTTAGGGGTTTATGTGATTCTACTGTATTATTTTTTCTAAAATCTATTGAATCTTACTCTATTTCTATTTTTCTTGTAGAACTTCTCTCTAGGGAAGCGTGATAATAGATTTTGTGGAATTTCACTTAAGCATTATATAAAAGACTAGTTTGTGCAGGCAATGTATAATCTAAACTACATAGACTCAGTAGCTTTGATATTGCAAAAACATTTTACTTACTTGCAAAATGAAGTAAATATGAATGAATCTTCTAATACAAGTGCTTTAATCTATCTAACTCTGAATATGCAATATTTTGAAATTAGCAATTAATGATAGCTCAAACACATAGTTTTCTCTTTAACCACTGAGTTTATTTGAAGGTATTCAAGCTTTAGTGTTTTCAAATACTAGCAAACACCTAAACTAAGTTTTAAAAGAACATCACATATTTTTGATTTTTGTCAAGGTGAAGAGGGCAACAGTGGGGATCCAAAGTAGCTACCAACACTTTCATTAAATCATTTTCTAGAAAATCCTTGACTTTCTAATAATTTAAATTATTATCTAGTTTTTACGATATTGTTGTGGACTTCTTTGCTTTTTTTCCGTTTAGTTTCTTTGCCATCCAATCCTTTTTCATTTCTTGATAAAATTTTTTTCTTCTTAAGGAATTAATCTTTCACAAGTTTAGCTTTATTAAGAATAATTGATAGGTTATCTAAATCAAAAAAATTAATCTTTTCTTGGGTTAAAAGATGTAAGTTATTGATAAAATTTCCAATTCTCATATATTTTCGAATTTTTAGTGTATACATCATTTAATTAATGAACTCATGTCCATATTCAATTACTATCTTAGACCCTTGCTACAATTGTAATTATTCCTGACTTTGTATGTACTTTTAAAATACATTTTTTGAACTATATAAAACCATTACATTCAATACTTGTATAAAGTTTTTTTTCTTTTTAAATTCTTTACTACTTTGTAGCATCACATGTTAAAACATGAGTAGGAAGAAGAAATTTCATTAACATTTGCACACATAAATCTTCATCATGAATAATCAAGATTCAACTTGCTTCCCTCTAAAACATCATAAGAAAGATATTGGCTTTCACCTCAGAAATTCTAGTAACTTGAAAACCTTATTATTTATCTTATTTTGATATTGTCTTACTTGATTTCCTCATAATTTTGCATTGTTGATTGCATAGCTATGGTAAGCAAAGTGATAGAATGAACAAGTGAGATAAAGGTTTGTGCTAATGCTAAGGAAGTTCATTTTCTTGGCTGCCAAAATTAGAACAACATTGATTCCTCATGTAGGCCTTTATGATACCTATTGTTCAATCTATACACACATTAAATAATTTACTTTGGTTCTAATTATAAGTATTCTAGATCAACACTTAAGTAATAACATTTTCAATTTGGGAGATATAAAATAGGTCAAATTATACACAACTAGACTTAATAAAATTTTGGAGAAAACAAAAACAAACCTACCTAGCACTTTGATACCAAAATGTAACACCCATCCATAGGGAGAAACACTTAGCATTCAAAGCCCCCAACAAGCTAGCTAAAAATACAAGGATGGACTATTTTCTAAATAGTTAATTAATTATCAAAAATTTAACTTACATATAGACTAACATAGGTAACTATCATTTAAAATAAAGCATCATCATCATCCTATCCTTATTCTAACAAAATGAGGTTGGCTATTTATTATAAAGTATAAAACAAAAAATTATACGATACAAAGAATATCCCAAGGATCTAGTAGGAATAGAATATCAATACACCAATTAACATCTCTCAATTCACTATGCATTGAAGATGCAGCACACATGTAGACATCTAAAAATTAAAATCATATCCATAGCCATCTAGCTTAAAACAACCAATTAGCTCAATTACTTTACTTAGCAATCTTAAATTATGCACAACCAAAATGTAAATAGTCACAACGAAAGTCAAATTGAAGGAAAACATATTATTGTACATGATAAATTACAAATTGAAATATAGAATAATATAGCAATCTCAAATTTATTCACATCATTTTTGCCAATAATATATATTCAATGTTTTAGAAAAGAAAAAAAATTAGAAACTAGGTTCTACACATTAATAAACATATTGACACAAATATCTAGGCAATAATCATATTAATCTTACGAAAAATGGGTTTACAAATCAAATTCTTGGAAGTCTTAATAAAAGAATCAAAACTAACTAGCATCAATAAAAAAATAATAATGAATAGTGTTAAAAAATAATTTCATAACTTTTTCTAATGGATAACCATATAATATTTGAACAATTCTCTAGAATAAATTTTATTGTCCCTTAAGCATAATTTCTAATAAAAGAAAACCATGAAATTAAATAGTAACAATAAAATCTATGTAAGACTTCTTTGATAAATTGTAAAAATTTGATTTTCTTTTCATTTACAAATCAAATTTTAATTTTTCTTAGAATATAAAAATATATCTAATATTGTTCATTAACATATTTATTCAAACCAATAGTTGGCCACAAGAAACTTATAAATCAACAATTTCAAATCCATTCAATTTCATAATAATAGTATTTTAATTTCTTTTAGTGATCCTTACAATAAAAATCATTTCAATATAACTCTTTGAGCTAAAATAATGTAATGTAGACCAATAATATTTAATTAAACTATCCAATTTAACAACAATAGAGAATAGAGAAATTGCCAAAATTTAACAATCATAATCTAACATCATTAACATAAAAACCATGAACTAACTTCATATATATTTGACTAACCCTAAATTTACATCCTAGATATCCCCTACTCCATTGGACTCATAGAAAGATAACAAAATTAGAGTTGAGAAGATGCACAAATAAGAATCAAAATTCAAATCCAAGGATCAAGCATTTAAAGTGGTTAATCAAGCCAATTCTCAACCAAAAATTAGGAATTCAATAATTTTGTAAATTTCAAAAAATCACAAACTTGACATGGGGCTAAGGATACTTTCACTTTTTGCGAATAGTACCAATCCCTATATCAAGAATCCTTGGCTCCTATTGGTAATTTATTATGGTAAAAACACCTCAAATCATTATGGGCATTTCAAAAATCTCATCCAAGTCATTTCAGCTTGAGAGCGCAAAGGATGGACAAAGAGATCTAAGAATAAAAATCAAGGATTCAAGAATCCAAGATCCCAATAATAAAACTTGTCAAAGTTGATATAAACATAAAAAGACATTTCAGCCAAAGAAAGAAGAAGAGCTAAGATATTGAGATAATTAGCCAATGCTTTCTTCCACACATAGAAAGAGAAAGATTTATTAATTATAATGTTAGATTGTTGCTAAACTAAAATTTTCTTTTAATTTGTTATCTACTATAGTAATTACAATCTTCCCTTGTTCTTCATATTTTTATTTTAGTCATAGTCTTCTCTTATTTATTTTCTATTTTAACTACAGTCTTTTTTAAATTTTTTTGTGTATCTTCTCTTTCTACCATAATATTCTTTTTGTTGCTATTAATATTTTTTAATGTCACATTTTATTTTTGTTGTTGTTTATTTTTAGCCATACGACTTTGTGATTGAGATCTTCTTTTTTTCTATATGTACACACTCTCTTGTTTTTTTTTGTGCATTTTCCTCTCCCCACTCTTCTCTATTTATAATTTCAACTAGAAGTTAAGAGATAATGTGTTGTTTTGTGTAATTGATTCTTTCTTGAAAAACTATATCTCTCTAAACAAAACCTTTTCCATGCCACCTACTCATGCGTTTATTCTCTATGATGATGCCTTTATTCTGATGGCTCCTGTGTCACTTGGCCTTTGCTTTTTGAGGCTTCCTCTATCCACATCTTTATGTGTCCATAACACTATAAAATTTAATATGATATATTCTAAAAAATTATAGGTTCAATTTTGTAATTTGGATCTTAGAAATTTACATAAAACATACAATAGTATGTTTTTAGATAATACCTTTGTTTAAATACTAGCTCAACTATATATTTATGATATGATTCTATTATTTGGCCAAGAGAATCTTTTTCTTTTTCAAATTAATAAAATCTCATAATTGATTCACTGAGAATTAATTTTCATACTGAAAAAAAATCAAAACTAGTATTAAATAATTTTTTATAGTAGTTTCTTAGCCTTAAATCTTGTTTTTGTAATCCGTTGAGTTATTACATTCTTATAATAATTTTCATAAAATTTTTTATCTCTTGTTTTAACCATTATACATCTTTAATAACTCACGTGAAATCGTTTTACTTAATGTTATAACAATAATTATTTATTTTTCATGACAAAGTCCAATAATACATCCCAAAATAATTCTTGCAAAAAAGTTCATCTCTTGGCCCATAGTTATGATGATAATAATTATTTATTTTCTATGATAAAGTCTAACCAATTCATAGTTGGCCTTAGGTTACAATAATTATTTATTTCCCATGATAAAGGTTTAGCAAATTAGTAATTGGCCTCTTGACCATATCCAAGATATATATGTGTGTGTGTGTGTGTTGGCTAGACTTTGTCATAGGAAATAAATAATTATTTTCTTAATGTTGGGCTAAGAGATAATCATTTTCACATGAGCTATTATTTTCATTAAACTTTATCCATTTTTTATGCGTTGGCATTTTCATCTAATTTGATTATTGTCAAAACTCACTCAACCACCTGAGAACATGTTTGCCACCATTAATTTGATATGGATCAAAAATGTAATTATTTTTAAAAGGTTCATAGAGCCATTTACTACAGGTATTTTGCAATGCAATGATAGCATACAAAATCTCTATGAAAACCTCCTAAAAATAATATATTTTTTTTATCTATATCGAATTGATAGTGGAGATTATGTTTTCAACATGGCCAGGTTAGAGGTAACTATGGTAGATTGAGATGAGAAGACTAATATAAGAAAAATATGCAAAAAAATCTTGGATCATTGCAAGCTAGTAGTCATCTATTATAGTTCATGATTGGTGATGTCAACATTCCAAATGACACCCAACATAATGGCAACATAGACTATGTCACCAATTATGTATCTAGATGAAAAACATGATGTAAGTTACCATTGCTATTACAATCATAGTGAGAATATGTTAATAATAAAATTTTAAAAATGGGTGGGCCTCTTTTGTCATGGTCACAATGAGAATATGTTAGTAGTTCAAGTTGAGGACAGAGTTAAAGCATTAGTGACCTAGTTCTATGACAATCATGAAAAAAATATATCAATAGCCAAAATCAAAGTTAAAGAATGGATGAAAATGTTTTCATCTTGGTCACATTGAAAAATATAAATAGTTCTTCCAATATATCATTTTGATTATATGTCTTGAAGAATATCTATGGTTAAATTATTTTGATTCCAAAATTCCTATAATGTGAACTATTACCATGATATGAATTATTTTATATATTACAATAAAAGAGAATATACTACAATAACAAAGATGAGTGAGTGAGTAGCATCAACAAGAGAAGAGGGTGAAGGAAAGGTCATTTTTCACAATAAGGGTAAGAGAGATATGAGGAAAGGTTCATGCCTTGTCTAAAAAAACACATGAAAGTATTTGAGAGTAGTAATTACAATATCTAAATATATGTGATTTCTTAACCAAGACATATCTCTAGTTAGAGTAATAAGCTTTGGATTGCTACATTACATAAAGCCAACACTTTGGCAAAAAATGGGTGTGCATGTGGTTCTAAAGTTAGAGTAGATGTTGAATTGCAATAGCATGCCATTTTTTATGAATGTGCATTCAAGTCCAATATCATCATACATAATAGCCTTATGGTCCATTGGCACCAATGTGTATAAGTGAAGAGCTTCATTTATAGCTATACATAAAAAATGAAATTAATTAGCTAGGTTGGTGAATCCTACTATGGAATGTTGTTGACCTCTTTAACAACATAGCTGGTAGCTACTAAATATTAAAATATTATGTAGAAGGGTCATGTAAGCATAACGACAATGATGTCATAACTAGCTATGAATAAGTTAGTGACAACATTGTGTATAAAGGTGTTGCCTACATTTGGTATATTCATGGTTAATCCGACTACCAAGTCCCACTTAGAGATCTATGAATCATCTTTCAAAAGAAAGTCATCCACATATGTTTGGATGGTAATCATAACATGGTAGATACAACACTCATTTCCAAGTGCAAAAACTACAAAATACCACCATGTGATAGGCCTATTTCCACTATGTTCACGATGAAACATAGTTGGTTATAATGAAAACATGCCTATGAAATATTAATGTATTTTCCAATTCATGTACTTTGAGCAAAAACATCATATCCTCATCCAAGCATACATATATGATCTACTTTTAAAGTTGCCTCATCATTATTCAATTGTAACTCGGTGACAACATTGACTCCTAACATTTTAAAAATACATGTGATCTTTAAATGCAATATGAACACCAAATTCCTCATAGCAAGGTGTGACACCACTACCAATGCACTTACATGGATCTACTAGCTACAACTCAAACATCTAGTGGCAACCCACCCTACCATTGAAGAGGAAAACATTATTCTTTGGTAGGATCCCTAAATCAGAAAATAAACCTTATTTTATATGCGTGGTTATAAGCATAGCTTTCATTTCTTCTTGTTAATTTCATTTAACCAAAAGATTGCTCCTAGACCATAAGGACACTATGCATGACAACAACATTGTACTGAATAGACATTTATAAGAAAGGGCATGTTACTGTAGTACAAAATCTACTCCATAGGACACAAGGGTAAAATTTTAAACTCATTTCAGCTACAATTACACAAGTTACTAATAATATAATTTCAAATTGTTGTTACTAATATTATGCACAATAAAGAAAACTGATGTTATTACACATTAAACATATAGAAAAGTGTTTCTTGCCTCTTCTTCTACTAGCTGTGAGGGTTGCATATGTCATGCTTTATGCTTGGACTCATAAGAAATGACATAATCTAAGTACACTATAGTGCTAACAACTACTTAGAATGCTACTATTGCTAATCATAAACAAAGACTAACTGTTGAAATGGACAAATACCCACTTGTAACAATTTAGAAAAGCTTTATTAATTT
Source organism: Gnetum montanum (assembly GCA_015680685.1). Taxonomy (NCBI): domain Eukaryota; kingdom Viridiplantae; phylum Streptophyta; class Gnetopsida; order Gnetales; family Gnetaceae; genus Gnetum; species Gnetum montanum. The sequence goes on along the minus strand of MNCI01011145.1, from coordinate 75,176 downwards.
TTCATGGACTAGCATTTTCATCATAGTTGGTTAGCCATAGTGGATCCAACCACATTAGAATGTTTATAGCCACATATTAAAAGGATGCTTTTTTTTATAATGATTTTTGTAGAGCTATTTGCTACAAATATTTTTACTATTGATGGGCCATCCTAGAAATGGTATTACAAGGCTACCATCTTGTAATGCTTGCATCTAGCAACTCTATAAACAATGTTTGGAAATAATTCCCTTTATGAGATGTACCAAATTGATGATGGAAAATATGTTTTCAATGTAACCAGGTTGGTAGTGGCTATGATAAATTGAGATGAGAAGTTTGGTTTAAGAAAAATGGATGAAGAAATGCAAGTTGATGATCATTGAATATAATAGCTACCTTTCATTCATAATAATATTCAAAATTATTCCAAGTCATGGCTAACATGGTGGTGCATTTAAACCACATTGCTACTTATTTAGTCAAATAAGAAGCATATCATATGTTGCCACTATCATCATATTCATGGTAAAAATATGTTAGTAGTCAAAGTCATAAAACTAGGACAACATGTTTTATCATTCTTATAGAAAGAATATATTAGTAGTCAAAGTGAAAGTCAAAGTAAAAGTTTGAATGATCATGTTCCATGACTATCATAATGACAATATATTAGCAATTCAAGTTAGAGTCAAAACATGAGTGTACATGTTTTCATCATGGTCATAATTAAAAGTATATGTAGTTCTTCATGTATCATCTTAGTTATATATCTTGGAATATAACTAGAAACTATTTTCATTCAAAACTACTATGATATGAACTACTATAATTGTCAAAGTTTGGTAATGGAAACAAAACCATAGAATTTACTAATTCATTAAGTCAAACTCTTTAACTTGAACTAAGAAAATTGTGATAATTGTAAAATAGATTGTGAAATGAAAACCAAAATAAGAATGTGTGAACTTAATTATGAAATGAGAACAAAGATAAGAACTTGTGAATAATTGAGAAATGAGAACTATATTAAGAGCTTAAGGATTAAATTCATTATGACCATGAGAACATCTTGACAAAATATGAACATATTAGAGGAGAGCCCATAAATGTTTTAAAAACATATATCATATGGATAAAAAATATAAATTAAGAGAAGAAATAAAAGCTTAAGGAAACTAATTCAAGTCTCAAACTAGATACATCTTGATCATATAATTTTTATGGGATCTTCACTCTTAGACTCTTTTGAGATTTCTAAAATGATTTATACCAATGTGAGGAAGTGGGAATGCATGACGACTACCACTCTTACCATTACTCTAGTCCTAGAGCATCTTTTGCATGTTTTCCACTTCATATGTCACTAGCCCACTATGAACATGTTTGCCACATCTACAACTTCACTAAGACACCTAGAAAACCAAAAATCTACTACTTCTACTACATTTCATATGAAGAGTACATGTGACTTATGTAAGATTACACACTTTAACATATATGCACATAAAACATGAAACTAGATCACATACAAAGGATAACAAAACAACTATGATACATGACTTTAAGAATTGAAATAATGAATTTTAATCCTTTCATGTCTTATAGAGATAGGTTTGAAAACCTTCAATAATATGACCTAGTAAAAATGATGAAAACAAAATTTGGCCATTGCCAAAATTGTAACAATCTTTTCTTTAATGAGAAAATTTTGTTTGATCTTCATGCTTGAGCTCCTTGATCTTCTTAGTTTGAAGCTAATATGATTCTTATTTGGAGGATTCTTTAACTTTGATATTTAAGTCTTAAGACTTGAGGATTTAACTTTTTCAATGTGTTTGAGGTTTTTCTTTATTACTTTACATAACCCTTTTATTTTCTTTTTTTAAAAAATTGTTAGAATGTTGGATGGCTTTTTATGAGACACATTAGGTCTCTTAGACTTTGGGCATTTATGCCTTCTTAAAATGTTCAACCTTGAGAGTGATATACGAGCTTCATCTTGGCTTCTTTTAAGCCATCACATGCCTCTTGGACTACAACATATTATTAGACCTTCATGAACTATTAAAACTTGTAATCTTGGGCATACATTAGACCTCTTTGGATTAATTCATCATGTCTCTATGAGCTATAATAATCAAGGCTTCTTTAAGACATTATTATCACTTGGGCTTTACAACATGCAACCAATTGAAACATTTACATCATTTTAGTGTATGCAACCAAACTTCAACATATTAACTTTTAATTTTGTATCTTTCTAGACCATAAGAACCTCATAGAGTAGTGCTTTTTACAAGATAGTCTTGCCTCCTAGGGTAGTGCCTCATGTGAGTTTTCTATTCTCCTAAAACTTCTTGTTTTTATTTAGAAAAAAACTCTAGGAGATTAAGGAAACATATCATCTCACATGTTTGGAGTAAAAGATTGGACTTTGATATAATGTCATGATTGATAGAAAAGTGATGATCCACCATTAAGAATCCTACATTCAAAACTATCTTCCATGAATATGATCAACAACTATTGATTTTACTTTTAAAAAATTTGACTATGTTGTTGTTAATTCCCTTTTGTTTTTTTTCCTAAATAAAAGTAAAAAACAAGTTAAAGGAGAATGCCAAACCCACAAAAGATACTATAGTAAGAGGTAAGACTATCTTGAAAAAGGTATTCAATCATATGCCAAGAGTAAATTATCCCAATGAGGCTCTACCCTAGGAGGTATATGTGGCCTAAAAAGGCACAAAACAAAAAGTTAATATGTTGAAGTTTGGTTTTCAATTTTTTACTCATACACTTAAATAATATAAATTTTTTAATTGGCTACATGTTGTAATGTTCAAGTAATAATAATGGCCCAAAGATCCTTGTTTATTATAATATATAGAGGCATGGTGAATTGACGTAAGGAGGTTTTTTTATAAGCCCATGATGGGAAGTTATAATGGCCCATGAAAGCCTAATGATGTGATGGAGCCTAAGAGACATGTAATGGCTCTAAGAAGCCAAGATGAAGCTTGAAGATGGCTCTCAAAGTTAAGATGAAAAGAAGATATAAATGGTTGAGGTCTAAGAGATCCAATATGACTTATGAAAAACCACCTAAAATCCTCACAAAAGTTTGTTTATAAAAATAAAATGGCAACGTAAAGTGATAAAGAAAAGCCTTAATTAAAGAATTTAAAGCCTCAAGCCTCAAGACTTAAATATAAAAGTTTAAGAAGCCTCCAAAGAAAAATTATATTAGCCTCAAATGACTAATATTAATAAGCCAAAGCATGAAGATCAAACAAAATTTTCTCACTAAAAAAAGTATTATCAAAATTGTTTTAATAACCAAATTTTTTTTCTTTAATTTCACAAGGTCATGTTGTTGAAGGTTTTAAAACTTATCTTTATAAGACATGAAAGGATCCAAAGGTCGTTAAAAATTCATTGTTACAAGTCTTAGAGTCATGTACCATGATTGGTTTCTTAGCCTTCATATGGGATCTAGTCTCATGGTTTATGTGCACATTTCATAAAGGGCATAGTCTTAAGTAAGTCACATGTATTCTCATTGTGACATGTGGAAAAAGAAGTCAAGCTGTGGTTTGTGGGATGTCTTAGCGGAGTTGCAAATGTGGCAAATATGCTCATAGTAGTTTAGTAGCATATGAAGTGATAAACACATAAAAGATGCTCTAGGAGTGGAGTCGTCGTAAGAATGGTAGTGACCATGAATCTCTAGTTCCTCACACTTGCATAAATCATGCTGGAAATTTTAATAGATTCTAAGAGTAGAAAAGCCTGTAATAGTGTATGATCAAGATGTAGCTAGTTGAACAATTCAAGATGAGTTTTCTTAAGCTTTTATTCATTCTCTTAATTTCCATTTTTTATTCATATGATATTTGTTTTTAGAATTTTTATGAGCTTTCCTCCAATATGTTCACACTTTCCTAATATGTTCTCATGTTTACAATGAATTTAATTCTCAAACTCTCAATATAATTCTCATTTCTTAATTTTTTATAGGTTCTTATCTTTGTTCTTATTTCCCATTTAAGTTCACATGTTCTCATTTTGATTTTCATTTTACAATGTATTTCATAATTATCATAGTTATTCCAATTCAATTTAAAGAGTTTGGCTTAGTTTTTTAATGAAAAAATAAATTAGTGAATTTTGTGTTTTTGCTTTTACTGACAAAATTTGACAACCATGATATGAATTGTTTTACATACTACTAATGTGGCATTGCCTTGAATTGCATAATCCAAGAACTCACAAATCAAATATCAATAAAATTGAACATGAAAGAAAAGAAAATACATTATTTTTTCTCAAGAAAATAAAAGTACAAATATCAAGGAAGTGATCAACTTCCAAGAATAGACAGGTAATCCAATCAAACCCTCACTTTACACTTAAAGCAAGTAGATAATCTATGACAATCATTCACTGACTTATTTCCTCATGAAGATACATACTCAACCCCACAATGGACAAGAACTCTCTTTCTTTCTCTATCTCCCACATACATTACCCTTGCTCTCTCATACCCAAACTCAAGTCTTGGATGCCTATTCATACTTTTTTTGAATGACCTTTTATCTTCCCTTCATTTTAAAATTTAATTTGAAGTCCACTAGAATCCATATAAGTCATCTTTAATAAAATGGAGATGTCTTTCAAGAGTGTAGGTGAGTTACAAAGTAGATGTCTTGTAGGAACAATAAACATCTTCCACATGGAGTAGATGTCTTGTAGATCAAGTAGACATATTTTCCACATTGTAGCACAATGACAATAGATATCTTACTTGAAGACTAAATTTCTATCTTATAAAGGAGACATGTATCTTCTAGAGAAAACATCTATTATGGTAGGGCCAAAAATAAAAATGCTCATTTTGAGGTTGGAACATTCAAACATATCCAAACTAATTTTCATTAACCCTAGAACCTCTTGAATTCATCAAAATAGACTCCAAATACCCCAAAACATGACAAAACTCAAGAACAAGATGCAATCATAGTAAGGATTACACATTGGTCTAAGTGATATCCTTAGTAACATCATTTCCCTTAATAAGATTCTTGATTTCTATACAAGAGGCCTTTACACTTGGAATAGTAGTTGCCTCCTCTCATAGACCATAATACGCATAAACCAAAACCACATATAGATGGAATGGTTAGAGCTCACAACAATTTATTCTTCCCATCAAACATTTATTACACAGTACACAAACCAACAACACAATGTATGCATGACACACATCCATACCTTAGTACAATTTTGTGCTTGCATCATAATATAGAATTATTGTAGAGAAGAATGAGTAGGACATTTATCCTCAAAGGCTTTACAATGCTTCCTCTACATCATTTTCTTAGAATGGATTAGATGCACATCATAATGACTCAAACCTATAACAAAAGAAGAGTAAGAACATTCAAAAGGGTTAGGTCTCCTCAAAAAAACTTCTCTCTTTTTTTTTTCCTTTTGTTAAAATTCTTCTTTTTGATGTTTGGAAGCCTACTAGTTGACTTCCTTCGACTATCATCATTACAATCACTTAGATTGCCTTCATGTTATTTATCCATACCAAAATCAAGATAATATAGTTCTTCAACATATTTTACAAATTAATCATTCTTATAATTCATATCCAACATCTTCCAATTCTAGAAAATTAAATCAACATCAATGTCTTGAGAAACATCAATAATGACTATCCATCATGACTACTACCATAGCCAACATTATCCCATTCAAATAAATTCATTACCATCATTAGCTTTGCTCTCACAAAAAATGGCATCAAAAGTCACATTATGTTCATCATTATAACATCATTATCATTTCTATCACAATCATTGCAATGATCATGATACCCATCATCACAATTAAACAAACCACTATCAAGTTGAAGTGAAGACTAGCAACACTCATACTAGTTTTAACATTAGAAACATTACTACCATTAACAAGGTAAAGCTCACACTTACTTGTTCATGGCTTCTCCCATCCAACCTTGGTTCAACTTGATCTTTAACATATGGTTGCCTAGCTTTATTTAAAACTTGAATGTTCAAGATTCCAAATTAGAGTCCCCAAATCCAATGGTTCCTTATTTTCAAAGGTATTATAAATAAGTTTTTCATCTCACTTTGGAGATTCCAACTTAAAAGGTAGACTCTCCTTCATGGACTTAACATCAAATTCATCAAAAATATCTTTAAGTAATCACTCTTATACATACCTTGGCTAGAAGACTCATCTCTCGTACATGCAATAACCTCAACTTGGCTTAGAATCTTCTGTTCCTTATCACAAGATGTAGTACAATTTTTTTAAAAAATGAGTATCATACCTTCTAGTACTACTCTTAACCTCCTTCAAAAAATCCTTTGATCTTTTCCTCTGCTTTAGCTTTGATTCATAATCCTCCATGACTCATAAGATAGAAACTCTCCTTGATTAGCAACATATAGCATCTTGGATNCCCCCCTAAAACCATTTGAATATTGAACATTTCCTTACTCAATAAGAGATGTTTAAGAACTTCTCTTCCTACTAATCTCTAATTCATTAAATCCTACATCTTCTAATATTTCTTAATGACTAGAAGATAATCTCTCCATTCTTTCTACAAGAATTTTGAGAGCTTCCCTCAAGTATTTCATATTCTTGGATAAACCCTAGCCTGATTTCTTTTTGGATGTAATACTCAAATTACAACACAATCTTAAGAAACATAAGAATGATAATATTCACAACTCTTCTTTAAGTTACAAGTACAAAACACAAATACCTATAATTCATTTTTAAGTTATATTACCAGATACAAACACTCACAACTAATTCACAAATATGGACATAACAAGAAAATTCAATGAAATTAATGTTACCCACAACTAATTTTGAAGTACCTAAATAGATTCAAGTCAAGATATGAAAACACAAAATGTAATTCTCATAATTCTTACAAACACTACCCACTACAAACTAATGAATATACAATTCTACAATTATCTTCCAAATCTTTAAAGATATGCTAAACTTAGGAATTAAAGGAATTTTTTTGAATCCTAAGGAAGAGACCAATAATTGAGAATTCAAGCCAAACTCAAGAAAATAAAGTAATTCCTTGTAATTGAAATGAGATTTTTCCACTTGGATTAAATTATCTTTAGCTAGAAGCTCTTATGCTAATTTTATGTAATGTTGCCTTGGATTTCATAATCCAATCCCTTACCAATCAATTACTAGTCAGGTTAAACATGAAAAAAAAGGAAAATACTTTATTCTTGCTCAAGAAATGAAAGTACAAGTATCAAAATAGCAATCAACTCCCAAGGATAGACAAGCAATCAAATCAAATCCTCACTCCATACTCAAAGTAACTAGATCATCAATAATAATCATTTACTCTTTCATTTTCTAATGGAGACACATACTCAACCTCATAATGGATAAGGACTCACTCTTATTTTCATTTTACCCTTACTCTCTCTTGCATAAACTTAGGACTTAGATGATTATTTATACTTTTTTAAATGGCCTTTCATCTTACCTTCATTTTAAAATTCAATTTAAGTCCATTTGAATTCATACAAGTTGTATTTAACAAGAAGAAGACATCCTTCCAAAATGCACATGAGATAGAGAGTAGACATCATGAAAAAATAGTAGACATCTTACAGATCAAGTAGATATCTTTTCTGCATAGTGGCAATAGATGTCTTAATTTTAGAGTAGACATCTATCTTATAAAGAAAACATCTATTTTGGTAGGGCCAAGAATAAAGATGCTCATTTTGAAGTTTGGAATAGTTGGACATCTCCAAACAAGTTCCCAGTGACTATAGAACCTCCTAAACTCATCACAATAGGCTCCAAATACCTCCAAACATACCAAAACTCAAGGAAAAAATTACAATCATAGTAAGGATAACAAAATGATCTAGGTGATATCCTTATTAACTACAAAAATAATGATGAGTAAGAGTGAGGAGCATCAATTATAAAAGAGGATGAAGGAAAGGTTGTTCTTAATAATAAGGCTAAAAGAGACATAAGAAAAGGATCTATGCCCAACCTAGACAAATATGTGTAAGTGTTGAAAAATAGTGGCTAGGGTAATAAAAATCTAAATATATGTAATTTCTCAATCAGGACACATTTAGGGTCTGACATTGAATGATGTGAACTTAAAAATCCATTTTAAGTTAAAGAAATAAGCTTTGGATCACTACATTTACACAAAGCCAATACTCTTATAGAAAACGGATGTAATTATGATCCCAAAGTTGAAGTAGATTTATTACAATAACATGCTCTCTTTTATATATGGGTGTTCAAGTAATATCATGCACATCAACCTTATGATCCAATGGCATCAAAGGGTATATGTAGAAAGCTTCATTTATGGATATACATAGAAAATAAGGTTATTTAATTTAGATGGTGAATCCTACTCAAGAATGCTGTTGACCTCTTCAACAACACAACCAACAACTACTATATAATAAAATAGAACCTAGAAGAGTCATGTAATCATAACAGTAGTAATGGCATGCCCAACTATGAATAAATTTGTGACAAAGTTATGTATAACTGTTGTGCTTATGTTTGGCATATATGCAACCAATCCCACCATCAAGTTTTACTTAGACAATGATGAAATTTCTTTTGAAAGAAAGTCATCAGCATAGCTTTGGATACTCATCACAATGTGGCAAATATAACACTTGTTACCAAGGTGAGAAAATGCAAAATACACCACCATGTGATAGGCATATTCCCATTGTATTCATGATAAAACATAGTTGCTTATGATGAGAACATGCTTATGTCATATTGGTATATTTTCCAATTCTTACACTTTAAGTAACAACATCATATTCACTATGTCATTATTGCTATCCAAGCATACATGGATGACCTACTTTTCAAAGTTGATTCATAATTATTTAATTACAACTTGGTGATGGAATTAACTACCAACATGATGAGCATACACATAATCTTTAGATGTAACATGATTACCAACTTCCTCATCACAAGGTATGACACTACTACTAATGTGTTTACATGGATATACTACCTTCTATTTAAAAATTTAGTAATAGCCCACTATACCACTAAAAATGTTGATATAATTCTTTGGTAGGATCCTTAGCTCAACCAACAAACCTTATTTTTTTATGTGGGATCATGAACAATGCTTTCATTGGAACTTGTCAATGTCATTGGATCATAAGGGCACTATGCATGAAAACATTGTACTAAACATACATTTGTAAGAAATGGCATGCAAATGCAATTGGATATGATGAAATATGTCTATAACATGGTAGTGTATTATGTAGTTCTCATACCTTGTATGATAACATCATATCCATTGTGTCATGATTATTGTCTATACATACATGGATGATATATTTACCAAAGTTGTTTCATCATTCTTCAACAACTTGGTGGTGGGGTGACAAGATTAGCTATTAACATGTTAAATGTAGACATGACCTTTAAATATAGTGTGATCACATACTTCTTCATTATAATGTTCTTGCACAATATTCATTAGATCCATGGATCTTAACCACAAAACCTCATTTTTTTCCATGTGGTAATGTATGAACCTCTTTGTTTGTACCCATTAGAGCATAAGATCATTATGCATAATGAAATTATTTCTAAAGGAACATCCATAAGTAAGGACATGATGGTAAAATACAAAATATAGTCTAAAGGCTACAACAATAAAAGTTTAAATTTTTTGTTATTGCTATTATACACAACAACAAAAATGAATATTTAAACTCATTATTAGTGCTATTACACATAATGAAGTAAACTTGTGAAGTAACATGATTAACATATATACAAGTGTCTGTTACTTTTTCTCTTATTAGTTATGGTGATAGCATATGTCATGCTTTATGCTTGGGCACATGATTTGTGACATAGTCCATGTACACTACCATCTTAGTCATTGCTTGGAATGCTACCATTATTGATCCTAATTAGGAACAATTGTTAGAGTGGATAATTGCCAACTTACAATGTCCAATAAAGCTTTATACATTTTTCATGGGCCAACATTTTCATCTTAATTAGTTGATTATCATCACATAGACTTAGCCACTATGGAACATGTTCATCATTGTTGCCTTTATACCTATCAAAAAAGTAATTACTTCCAAATGATTTTCATAAAGCTATTGGATAAATGTCTTTTTACTACCAATAGGCTATCCTAGCAATGGTAATATAAGACAATCACATTGCAATGTTAGTATCTCATAACTTTGCAAAAATCATTTGGAAATAATTCCCATTATGATATCTACCAAATCCCCAATAAAGAAAATTATCCAATGTAACAAAGTTACTTGTAATAACAGGGAACTAAGATGAGATAATTGGTCTATGAAAAATATACCAAAAATTCCAAAATAGTGTAGGTTGATAATTATCCAATTTAATAGTCATGTTCAAATAACAATTAAATATGGTAGCATTCCAAGTGGTAACCAACATAGTGGTGCATCCAAATCATGTTGACACTTATGTATCTAGATAAAAATATAGCATAACATATAGTGTTGTTGCCCATCATATTAGCAATTAAAATCAAAGTCAAGGTGAAAGAGTGGATGGACATGTTCCATGATAATCACAATGAAAATATATCAGTAGTCAAATTTAAAGTCAAAGGATAGGTGAACATGTTTTCATCATAATCATGATGAAAATCCTAAGCAATTCATCTAATATATCATGTTGGTTATATATCTTAGCATATATCTATAGTCAAATTATTTTATTTTTAACATCCCTAAAATGTGAACTATTACTATGATATGACCTATTTTATATACTACAATAAGAAAGAACAAACTATCAAGATGTCTTTCATAGAGCTATTCAATGTAAGTATTTTTACTACTATAGGTCATCCTAGAAATTGTAACATAAGGTACCCAGCTTGTATGTTCAGTAACAATGATTTTAAGAGTTTACAACCAATGCACTGTGGGACAATATGTATTATAGGAATATTTTTCATGTAAGCCTTTGAAAATTTTCAAGCTTTGTTTGATCTTAGGCACATGTTTTTTGCTACACATTCGAAAATATGTCAAACATTATGTTGTATTGGCACATGCCAGGCTTGCTTCCTAGACTCATATTATTATTATTCATGTTGGTCTATCATGATTGTAGGGATGCAATAATACAGTAGAACTTCATATCTATGACATGGTAGGATATTTTGTTATTCTTTCATCTTGGTCATAACCATAATATATGTTCTATCATCATTTTCATATAAGCATATATGGATAACCTTTCCAAAGATACTTTATAGTTGTTTAACTACAACTTGGTAGCATGACTAGTTTCCAACATGTTGAACATAAACATGACCTTTAGAAGTAACATGGTCAACAAATTCTTCATATCAAGGCAAGACACTACTACCAATGCTCTTACATGGATCCTCTCACTAGTACCCAATGGTAATAGGAATCATTATCTAAGCCAACAAACATTTTTTTCTACCTATGGTTATTAACGAATCTCTTTGTTTATACCCATAAATATCATTGAACTATAATGTTACTATGCATGACAACATTTTAAATAAAGGAACATTCATAAGAATAGACATGCTACTATACTACTACACCTACTTCATGGGTCGTAGTGGTAAAATAACACTTATTACTATGACTATTAAACATGCGACTAACAATGAAATTTTAAACTCATTTCTATTGTGATTACACATTGCAAAGAAAACAACTATTAAACATGGGATTAATAATGAAATTTTAAACTCATTTTTATTGCAATTACACAATGCAAAGAAAAAGAATGAAGTGGCACAATCAACATAGAGATATGTGTTTGTGGGTCCTATTGGTTGTGAAGGTATCATAAGTCATACTTTATGCCCAAGCACATAAATGATGATATGGTATAGGTACAATACATTATTAGCTATTTCTTGAAATGCTACCATCACTAATTATCAAATCTAAGAAATTTTTGAATTGGATAGTAACAAACTTATATCAATTCAACAAAGCTTCATACATTTTTAAAATGCCAACAGTTTCATCTTAGTTAGTCATAGTCAAAGTAAACCCGACCAACCTAGATCATTATTTTATACATATTAAAGAGATAATTATTTCTAAATGATTTTCTTAAAGATATTAGGTTATAGGTATTCTTACTTATGATAGGTTAGCAAGCAATAATAGGATAAAGTTACCACTTTGCAATGCCAGTGTTCAACAACCCTACAATAATTCTCTAGAAATAATACCCTTTCTTACATGTACCAAATCTATTGTGGAGAACATGTTTTAGCATGGCTAGGCTGGTAATGATTATAGAAAACTAAAATCAAAATAGTAGCCCATGAAAAATGCATAAATAAGTTATGGATCATTGTAGGTTGGTGGTCATCCAATCTAATGGTCACTTTTGGTTCATGATAAGAGATAGGAGGATTTCAACTAACAGTCAACACAATAACACATGGACAATTTTACCTCTTATGCATCCAGATATAAAGAATGACATATGTTGTCATTAATTCATAGTAATAATATGCATTTATAAATAAAACACAAAATATGTCGTTGTTTCCATCATAGTTATAGTGAGAATATGTCAATGGTCAAAATTATAGTCAAATGGTAGGTGGGCTCATGGACATGTTCTGTGATAATCATGATAAGAATATATCAAAAGTCAAGAGTTAAAATCAAAGGATAAATGAACATGTTTTCCTCACAATCATGATGAAAATTATAAATAATTCTAATGTATTATGCTAGCTATATGTTTTGGGATGTACCTATAGTCACATTATTTCATTTTCAATATTCATATAATATGAACTCTTAATATGATGTAAACTATTTTACATACTATGATAAGAAATATGTTAGTTTTCAAAGTTAAAGAATAGGTGATTATGTTTTTAATATAATTCAAATGAAAATTATAAGTAGTTCTTCTAATATTTCATGCTAGCTATATGCCTTAAGGTGTACCTATGATAAAACTATTTTATTTTTAGTACCCTTATAATATGAATGTTTACTATGATATAAACTATTTTATATACCATGATAAGGAAGAACATACTTTTAAGATAGTTTTCATAGAGCTATTAAATGTAGCTAATTTTAATGTTGCAAGCTATCCTAATAATGACAATGCAAGGTTTCCCCATGCATCTCTAATAATAATGATTATGAAAGTTTGTAATAATTACATTCTTGGACATCATATACAAGATGTAGCCATTGATGCATGTCTTTACCAAGTTTTAGGTGGTGTTTAATCTCTAAGAAATGTTCTTCTACTACATATTTAAAAACATAGAAAACATCTTGTTTGGCTAGCACATGTTGTGCCTACTCCCTAACCTACTATTTTTTTTAATCATGTAATTCTTTGATTACTATCAATGATAAAATGTAATGGAACTTCATGCCTATGGCACAATGCAATGGAACTTCATGCCTAGGACATGGTAGCATATCTTGTGGTTCTTGCACATTGACCATAAGAATTGTATCAATTATATCATCATAAACATCCAAACATACAGAGGTGACCTGCTTTCCAAAGGTCCTTTATAATTATCTAACTACAACTTTATGGTAGGATTAGCTACCAACATGTTAGGCATAAAGTAGTCATCAACTTCTTCATAGTAGTGTATGACATCACTACCACTACAGTTACATGACTATTCTAGTTGCTATTTCAACATTAAGTGGTCATCCATCACTCATTAAAGAGGCTAATAAAGTTCTTGGGTAAGAATCATTAACTCAACCAACAAACCTCATTTTTCAATGCATGGTCATATATAAAGCTCTTCATTTGTACCCATTGATATCATTAGATCATAAGGTTACTTTACATGGCAAGATTGTACCTAAAGACATGCCCATAAGTAAAGGCATACTATACAATACAACATCTACTCCATGAATCATGATGGTGAAATTTTAAACTTCTTACTACAACTATTGCACACACAAAAATAGTAATGAAATTTTAAATTCATTACTATTACCATTATACAAAATGAAGTGAACTAATGAAGTGACATAATCAACATATGGACAAGTGTTTTTAGTTTCTTCTCATGTTGGCTATGATAATAACATTGGTCATGTTTAATGTCTAAAGTGCATATGTAGTGATATGGTCCAAATACACCACCAGATTAGGTATTACTTAGAATGCTACCATCACTAATCATAACTAAGAGTAATTATCGAAGTAGATAATCACCAACTACTCATAGTTGAATAAAGAATCATATATTTTTTGTAGGCAAGTATTTTTATTTCAATTGTTCATAGTTAACAAAAGGAAAACACCTTGGAATAAGTTTACCACCATCTCTAGGCAATTATTTTTAAACTATGTTTGCAAAGTTGTTGGATATAAGTCTTGTTACTATAGAAAAGTCATCCTATTAATGACAACACAAGGCTATCACCTTGCAATGTCATCATTTAATAGTTCCAAAAAACGCATTTAGAAATAGTCTCCTTTATCCTAGGTGTTAAATCAATGGTGAAGAACATGTTCTAGTGCAACCAAGTTGATGGTGACTGTCAAATTGAGATGAAAATATTGATCCATGAAAAATGTACAAAATAATATCAAATCATGTAATTTTAGTGATCATTAAATTTAACAAATTATGATGAGAATATTGACCCATAAAAAAAATATCCAAAACAAAGTCAAATTGTTGCAAGTTAGTGTTCATCCAATATAAGAAATTAAGATAAAAAGATTGACCTATAAGAAATGCACAAAACAATGTTGGATCATTGTAGGTTGGTGGTCATTGAATCTAATAGTCACTTCTAATTCACAATCAAGGATGGTAGCATTTCAAGTATTGGCAACATAGTGGCATACTTGAACTTTGTTAGCACTTATACATCCAAATAAAAAGCACAATGTATGTTGCTACTATCATCATAGTCACTATGTGAGAATGTTAATGGTCAAAGTCAAAGAGTGGGTGTACATGTTTTATCAAGATCATGATGAAAATATGTCAATGATCAAAGTTAAAGTCAAAGGATATCTATGCATGTTCTATGACAATCATAGTGAGAATATATTAGCAATCAAAGTCAAAGTCAAATGATGAGTGAATATGTTTTCACCATAGTCATGATGAAAATTATAAGTAGTTTTCCTAATGTATCATGTTAGTTATATGTCTTAAGATGTACCTATAATCAAAATATTTCAATTTTGACATCATCATAATAGGAAATACTATTATAATATGAACTATTTTACATACTACAATAATGAAGAATATGTTGTCTAGATATTTCACATAGTTATTGGGTGTAGGTAATTTTACTACAATGGGTCATTCTAGTAATGGCAATGCAAGGTTTCCACCTTACATTTATGGCAATGACTATTTTGAGAGTTTAAAACTAGCACAATCTAAAATACCATGAATGAAAGGTAGCCTTTCATGCAACTTTTGCCAGGCTTCATGTAGTGTTTGATCTCTAGGTTATGTTCTTCTTCTACATATTTGAAAATACAACTAACACATGCCCTACCTACTTCCTAGTCTACTACTATTGTCATTCACATTCACCTTTAATAAAACTTTTAATGTCATGATGTAGTAGAACTTCATGCTTATGACTTTGTGGTGTATTCTACAATTCTAACATCTTCACCATAAGCATCATATCAACTACATCATTGTTGTTCATGCATAGATGGATGACATATTTTCCAAATTTGTTTCTTTATTATTGAAGTGAAACTTGATAGTGAGATTAGTTACCAACATGTTGAATGTAGATGTAGTTTTTCTATGCAATGTCATTATTAATTGCTTCATAGTGTAATGTGACATAAATATTACTACACTTACATAGCTCTTCAACATGTTATCTCAGCATCTAATGACCACCTATCATACCACTAGAGAGGCCAAAAATATTCTTGCATAGGATCCACTAGCTTTGCCAATAGACCTCATTTTTTTACATAATCATGAACAAAGCTTTTTTGCCTATACTCATTGGAGATATTAGACTAAAGTATCATTGTACATGATGAAATTCTACAAGATGGTACATTTGTTATGTCATCATTTTCATCCAAACATACATGGATAAGTTACTTTTTAAAGTTTCTTTATCAGTGTCTAGTCACAACCTAGTGGTGGGATTGGTTGCCAACATGTCAAATGTAGACACAATCTTCCTACACAATGTCATTAGAAAATTATTTATAATAAGGCATGACATAAATATCATTACATTTACATGGCTCTTATTTGTTCTATCTCAACACCTAGTAGGCATTTTTTGCATCACTAAAAAGGCAAATAATGTTCTTGGGTAAGATCCAATGGATTAGCTAATAGACCTCATTTTTCTTCATGCTTTTATGAACAAAACTTGTCATCAATATCCATTCATATCATTTGACTAAAGGATCATTATACATGACAAAATTATAGTGGATGATACATCCATAAGAACAAGCATGGTACTATAATATGTCATCTACTTCATAGATTACATGTCCCAAATTTTGGGCTTCAACTAAATTCATTTTCTACTAAAGTATTTCCTTGATGTTAATGTTCCTCTATGACAAGTTAGATTTTAAATTTTCACTATTTATTGTCAATTCATAGATGTGTTTCAACTGAGAAATCACATATATACAAATGTTTGCTACCACTACCACTATTCTCTAGCACATACATGTGTTGATTCAAGGGATTGCCCTATGTAACACCCTAGTGTTTAGAACCTAGACATTACTTTGTTATTTATTTTCTTATGCTTAGTTCATTATCATAATATTGCATTTTAATATAATATGGTTTAATATTGTATTTTACTATGTTACTCACTTATACTAGTGTATTCTAATACCCTTCTTTTATGTTTGTTGAGAATAAAGCTTGAGATCTCTTAGAGTGAATGATATTGTTATATGTTTATGGTTGTGCATCTTAAAGTTTCAATCCTTGACTTCCTAATTATATGCACTTTTGATACATTGTTATTTTATTAATCTTATTTTAAAATTTCTACCTTTTTTCCCCTTCTTTTTGGCATTTTACGACATCTTCTCCTTGTGTCCAATAGTAATGGTCAATCACCAAACATCATGACCTAAAGTTATAATGAACCTAGGGGTCACAATGAAAGTTGTAATGAAAAAATGATCTATGTTTTTGAAGTAGCATGATGCAAACAACAATTAACAGAAGTGCCATCAATTAACAAAAGTGACTAGCTAACATTCTAGGCATGTATGTGTGCATCCATAGTGTTGATGAGCTAGGAAAACAATATTTAAGATTTCATTAACTAACATGATTAGCAAGAAGACAACTAGTACAATACTAATTGGTTCATCATGATAAGCTAACTTTGGAGTTAATCCATTAACTTACTGGCATGTAGTCTAGTATCAAAAAACCTTAGGTGATAGTGAAGAGCTAGGACTTAGGGTGGTTGTAAGGTTGATACTAGCCATAAACATAACTCAACAATTGATTTCTTATGAGGATGGTCTAGATAGATAAGGTTTCAAACCAAATAGTCCCTGATATCTACATTATATTAGTATTAGCCTTATGGTTATCCTAACATCTGATACAATAACTCATGAAATATCATTAATAAATCAAAATCATGGATTAATAATAGTTAATGCATTAGCAATAAATGTTAAGGATATAAATTAACAGTTTAGTTAATTATATTTGATATTGGTTATAGTAGTGTGCTTTGCAACATGGGCCTCATCTTCCAATCTTGTTCCAAGGAGCTTCAAGGTGGTTTCCTCTATAGTAAAGATGTTACAATCGTTCCTACACATGTTTCATGCACCTCTTACATAATGCTTTGGAGATGGACATGGAGGAGTTGAAAGGATGATAAATATTTGATGAAAAGATTATTTCTAAATATATTTCATTTTATATTTTGTCCATTTTATGAATTTGTATTTTGGCCATGTATATATATTTTTCATGAAATTCTGATGTAATGCTATAACAATGCCTATAACTCATTAATGTGCTAAATGTAGATTATAAAGTGATTTTTAAGTTGTTAAATTTTATAAGATTAATTTAAATGGCTTATATGGTTTTATAAATGTTTAAATAATTTTTATGTGGTTAATTTTATTCTTCTCATGCCTCTTGTAAGATTAAGTTTAATTATTTTCTTACTAATGAGTCATGAATTTGTTGGCTATGATATCACAGCCGTGATATTGCATGGGCTCGCGATATAGCAT
Source organism: Gnetum montanum (assembly GCA_015680685.1). Taxonomy (NCBI): domain Eukaryota; kingdom Viridiplantae; phylum Streptophyta; class Gnetopsida; order Gnetales; family Gnetaceae; genus Gnetum; species Gnetum montanum. The sequence goes on along the minus strand of MNCI01011145.1, from coordinate 56,827 downwards.
ATGCGATATCTAGTCTTGTCCTACAATATCGTGTACACGATATCGCGTCACGTCAGCAAATCTATAAATAAGAGGCGGTTGTCCCTTGTTTCTCAGTTTTAGGTTAGATTGTAGCAAAACTCTGGTAGTTTTCTCCCTATAGAGATAGAATTATTTTCTAGTGTCTGCCCACAATGTGGTGAATGTAATTGTATGACATCCTTTATTCGAGTGTGACGTACTTGGACACGCACATGATCGACAATAAAGATCAAGATTACTTCATCATTGCAGCATTCACTTTGTTTGTTTATTTATTTAATTATTATTTAGTGCTTTCCTATTTAATCTCTTCTCACCCTTATCTCATGATAAAACATGGAATGAGTACGACTTGATTACAAGCATTTAAGTGTGACTACTTGGTAGCCTAGTAGCATACCTAGGATTTGCGCTTGGTAATCCCAGTAGTAGTCATGCACGAAGTCCAAGATGTGTATGGATAATCAAGGAATGGATGCTCATCACACTTAGGCTAGTTTAGATTCTCTCTTACCCTTTCCTCCTGGCTTAGTTAATATTATTTTCCATTGCCTTCAGGAGTAGCATTAGATTAGCAAACCCATCATACACCTCACTTTGGACTAAACCATACGTGACAAATATGATACTAGTCCAGGTGGGAAGATAGCGAACTGTGACCTAAGTATAACTGTCTAGGTGCCACAACTAGTTTGTCTGTGGAGTTTGACCGGATCGTGTGTGAAAATGCTCGTATTCGTATGGTTGAGTGTAGGGATACCTCGCCACTCATCATAGGCATCGTTAATGAGGACAATGCTAGTTATCTAGATTAGTTATATAATACAAGGTCGTTGTAAAGGACTTAACGATATATCTTTTAGAAAGAATAATTATTAAAAAGTCACACGTAATTTCACACATAACTTCACAACCATGCCTCTCCTCCAAGATTATAATAATGCCACACTTAGTGAGGAAGTTCATTGGAGAACCAACGAACTATATAACGATGAAGATTGGAGTACGTAACCTGAGGTAGGGGTTTCTTATAAGCATGAAAGAAAACAACGTCATCACAATGCACGAAAGCATAACTTACAAGATGACGATGAACCCCTACTAGCCACTACAAGCCTAACGCAAATACAAGAGGTTGTTCGAATTTCATGTAGGCATTGTAAAAAGAGTCGTCTACCTAGGCTTGATTTAAATAACTTCCCTACTTTTTCAGGAGGCTATGACTTAGATCCACATCAACATTTACAAGAATTCTACAATGCGTGTACGTGGAACAACATTGATAATGGGTGGCAGAAACTTAAGCTCTTTCCCATGACACTCGTTGACCAAGAAAAAGTATGGTATAGATCGTTAAAACCAAATTCAATACAACATTGGTCAACAATGGTAGAAGTATTT
>MNCI01011145.1:16476-55201 GCA_015680685.1 Gnetum montanum | reverse complement strand
AATTTCAACTTAACAAAGGTCCATAATCATAAAAAGGAAAAAAAAACCAATCTCAAGGTGGAAACATGATCTTTGCCAATACAACAAACATTAGAAGAAGCCAAGGCAAAGATCAATAAGATGTTGGAATGGATGTATCAAAAGTGTGAAAAATTTATCGATATCATTGGAGATAGAGTTTTGACAACCCAAGAAGTAGGACGAAATAGTAGACAATTGGAAAGAAGGGATAAGGAAAATAAGAGCTCAACTGCCAATCATACGTATGAATGCAACATATGCCTGTACGATCACCCCAAGGGCTAATGCCCAATATTGTTACACTTACATGAGCATTGGGGAAACACGTTACATCCAGAGTTCATATAGAGGTACTATGTTCGATCATAATGGCAACAATCCCAATCATGGGGGAGACCACCACTAGACTGGAGACACCCTTCATATCATCCGGATCCAAATGCTTATCTGATTCAACATCCTATTTCTCCAACTGGGCCAACATACTCTATCTCACCATAGTACCATTCTCCTCAATACTATCAGCCCATGCCTCCAACACAACCACCACCTTATGTACCCTATATTCCTCCTAACTTTCAGTAGTCTCATTCTTTCCCTCCTTCTATAGTGCCACCAACTGTTCCTAAGGTTTTTGCACCATAGCAACAACCCATGAATAGTACTTGTGCTACTACTTCCAACAGCAGTGAGAGGCCTCCTCAACATCAAAAGAATCCCTTCTTTAAACATGGTCATAAGAAGGGACAACACAATTTTGAGGCCACTACATCTTCCAACTCAACACAAGTCCCACACTATGGTGCATCCTTACCTTTGAACCCAATGCCTCATGTAACTTCATCAGGGCCACCAACTCACACTCCAACAATCATACGGCCCAATGAACACAAAAATGGAGACTGACAAACCAATCCTTGCATACCATCTAATGGCCCCAAACATCATAGTGGGTCAACTCGTTATCCCGGAACTACATTGCATAAATTGCCCCACTATGCTTATTATAATCAAGTGTGTGAAACCTGATGGGGTAAATATGACCAAACCCAAATATTTCCAACATGCAAGGATGCCCTTCATCATTTATTAATCCTTGCCATCCTTAACCATTTAGCTATGAGGGATATCCCCCATTCTAATAGTAAGCAGGATTAATAAATACTTTTTATTTTCTTTAATTTTAAAGCTTTTTGTTTTCCAGTTTTTTATTTTTCAACTTCTTGTTTCATCTTTTTTATCTTTTTAGTATTTTTGTCTTTTTACATTTTTTTTAAGTAATCTCGTCTATGAATAAAACACTCATGTGGATCATTGGTTGAGGTGTGTTCTATGTTGTTGTGTCTCGAGTGATCAATTATTTGGACAGTGAGCCTATTGCACCCACTCATCCATTCTACAAATAAGAGGTTCTATTCGAGGGTACAATGATGTTCTTGACATTTTTGAAACTTAAAATTAATTTTGTGTTCATTGTACCCAGAATGAAGAAGGATGGACCAAGAGGGAATGATTAGGGTGTAACATCAAGGGGACTTGTGGATTCTCTTTGGTGATGTCTGTGGGAGTTATCATGCAACATGGTTGTACTAAGATCCTTGTAGATCTAATGAAAATGGGAGTAAGAGTAATTAAAAGGGCACTCAAAAATTCAATGCTGTTATAGGGGGTTCCACTAGAAAGACATGTACCCATGCCTAAAGGTTGGTGGCTTCTCTGGACTCAGCAATTGAAAAAAAAAAGAGAGAGAAAAAAAGAAAAAAGAAGAAAAGTGCCACAAAACAGAAATCACTCCTCCCTTGAACAAAATGCCAAGTGATCATATGCTTTGTCGTTATGGTACTCTCATGGTTGCTCATCATGGGATGAAACAATGCAGTGTTATTGATCAGAGGAATGGACTTGGTCCTAATCTTGGAACGATGGGTTAATGACACGTTAATCATGCTTTGCACATAGGATTCATTGTGCCCTAGGTCAGTTACCTCATGTCCCAATCTCTAAGATCCCTTTCTCTAGTTCATCTCATCTCATTGTTCATGTAATTGTAGCTCATGTCTCGTGTAGCATAGAATTTTCATCTCATTTCGGTGATATTTATATGTGTGTGTTCTGTGGAGTTGGTGCAGATTACATTTAACCCTTCTAGTGCCCACGGACACTTTAAATGTTGTTACACAAGGGCATTATAGGTTGAAACCTACTTTGGGGAGGACCCACTTGTGTAATCTTTTGTAATCTTCACTTATGACACAGCTCACACACATCATTTCTTACCCTTAACATATTGCCAAAAATTTTCTTTCCCTTATTACCATCACATAGCCTTTTTCTCTACCATCCAAGGTTCTTATTAATAAATTCCACACCACCATAATTTTCATGCCTTTAGAACTAGTTGAATTACACTGGAACCCTTTAACAATCATCTAGATGTACTTAGTTTACATCGTTTAATTTCAAAGAAATATTAAAAATTTGGTACATTCTCTAAGTGCTGTAACTTCAATGAAAATATATATACGTGACCCCCCTGTGCTAATCAACATCATTTATAATTGTTCACGTAGGGAAAGTTTTTCAATTCCTCTCTACGACTCACGATTGCATGTCCTTTGATTTCATATCCATAACTCTCTTGCTGGTACTTCGATTTTCATTCCATTTGAACCTACTTGAACCTAGATTGTTCATCTTAGTCATGGGGGAGGGGCACACACCGAATTTCACATAAATGTTTTGAAATTCATCATCACCCGAAGGACATCTTTAAGGGTAATTAGTTGCAAAATTAAGAATAAAATGTGTCAAAAACAATTTCATCCCCTCAACTATACCAGAAAATTAAATTTGGTAACCACCTAAGCAAATATGACTCAACATTAAAATCTTTTAGGGACATGTTCTTCCAATAATTAACATCACATGAAAATAAAGTAAATCTATTAAAGCAAGCAGTAAGGTATAACCTAACTTTGGTACCAACCTTACTAACGATTGGTCCCGTGTGATTGTAGATGGCCCCGAAACATGGAAAATAGGAAGCTCCTACTCAAGGTACGATCAAATGACCTGGGAGAGGTGAAGGACAAGTTCCTGCTGAACAACATGCAAAGTAGGAGGAACAGTCATTTAGTATCCACCAAGAAGACCCTGTTGCTGTACAATCAAGGCCTACCCTCTCTAAAAGTGGTGCCTAGTACTTAGGGGAAATGTACCAATTTTGGCACAATAAAGAAGAAGGCACCATGGTTAACAATTGTGGTGTGATTATTTATTTCTCTATTCAAGCCATTTCAGAAGTATTAAACCTTCCGAATATAGGGCCAAAGGTTGCTCAAAACCAGTTGGACACTTTCAGAACTGAGCAACTTAATAAATTGTTGATAGAGAATAAAAGGGTGGAAGAAGAAAAAGAGAAGGCTGACTGGGATGCCTCCATGGAACAAGTGCAAACTTACATGCACACGAAGGCACTCAAGGCCTTACAAGAGGAGAAACTCCAGGCCATACTTCAATGCCATCAAATCCCAAGACTTGGAGCGCAAGAAAAGGGAAAGACACCTATGGAGGAGCCACCACCACCAGAAACTACATGAGTTCCACCAATTTTGTAATCATAGGATTTTATTTTGTGTTGTGTCTCAATTTTGTTCTGACTCCACACTGTGGCATGAATCCATTCTAGTCAGTCAATAATCCCATACCTATCCACTGTGTAATTAATGGAGCTTGTTCTCTCTATAGCTCGAGGACAAGTTTTCATTCAATTGTGGCGGTATGATGAGTCATGAATTTGTTGGCTGTGATATCACTACTATGATATTGCATGGACTACAATATTGCATACGCGATGTATCGTACGTGATGTATCATATGCAATATTGAGTCTTGTCCCGCGATATCGCGTACGTGATATCACGTCATGCCACCAAATCTATAAATAAGATACAACTCTCCCTTGTTTCTTAGTTTTAGGTTAGATGGTAGTGAAACTCTGGCAGTTTTCTCCCTCCAAAGATAGAATTATTTTCCAGTGTTTTCCTGCAGTGTGGTGAATGTAATTGTATGGCATCCTTTATTCAAGTGTGACATACTTGGACATGCACATGATTGGTAATAAAGATCGAGATTACTTCATCATTGCAGCATTCACTTTTTTTATTTATATAATTTTTATTTACTACTTTCATTTTTAATCTCTTCTCACCCTTATCTCATGATAAAATGCGGAATGAGTACGACTTGATTACAAGCATTTTAAGTGTGACTACTTGGTAACCTAGTAGCATACCTAGGATCTGTACTTGGTAATCCTAGTAGTAGTTGTGCACGAAGTCCAAGATGTGTATAGATAATCAAGGAACGGATGCTCATCGCACTTAGGCTTGTTTAGATTCTCTCTTACCCTTTCCTCCTAGCTTAGTTAATATTATTTTCCATTGCCTTCAGGAGTAGCATTAGATTAGAAAACCTATCATACACCTAACTCTGGACTAAACTATATGTGACAAATATGATACTAGTCCAAGTGGGAAGATAGTGAACTGCGACCTAAGGATAACTGTCTAGGTGCCACAACTAGTCTGTTTGCGGAGTTCGACTAGATCATGCGTGAAAATGCTCGTATTCGTATGGTTGAGTGTAGGGATACCTCTCCACTCATCACTTACGTATGATTTTGGTAGTGTAATACTCTATTTTATGTCTTTCTTCTCATTATAAAGAATGATCTCTCCATCACTCTTTCCTTATTGATGTATGAAACTAAATTTGTTGTAATGTTTTGTTTTAACATTGACCCTTTTTTATAACAAAATAAAAAAATTAAAAGAAGTATTATAAAGGAAAATTATGTAAACTCCCTTATAATAGTTAATTAAAAGTGAAGAAAAGAAAAAGGATGAGGTATTAGGAAGTTAATTGTGAGTTGGCTTGGAACCCTAAACCTATACGAAATGCTTAAAAGGTTGGATGTAATTATCAATTCTTTTGCTTCTTGAAGAAATAGAAAGCTCTGCATCCTTTCCCATGGTTTTTTCCTGCATAAGGTTTTCATATAAATTGTTGTATTATTTTTTTAATGTATGTATAGTTTATCAATCCATGAAACAATTTGATTTTTCTGCATTTTTTTTCCTATAGTGTTTCATTATTATTTTTGGCATTTTTTGTGTGGTTCCATTATTCGATCTAAGATTTTTCCTATGTCATATTTTGTAACACATGGTATCAAAGGTTTTTCTTATTATAGATTGTAACAAATGGTATCAGAGGATTTTTATTATAAATTGAAGTCTTGGGATTTGATATGCAAAGGTTGTTACATAGTAGTGTTGTGCACATCAGTGAACCCTAGTAGGTGTAGTGCAACAAAAAGCTAGCACCATTCGTACCACGTCCACACAATTTTCATGATTTTATGTAAATCAATTTTCAACTCTTGAAAATGGAATGCCTATCAATGAAAAATAGTTTAATCAAAACTAAAAAACTAGTTAAATTCAAAAATCCTGATGAAGGATGTTCTTTTCTCCAAGGATTTCAATGTTGTTCTCAAGTCTAAAGATAATGTCAAGACTAAATCTGATATGTTAGATGCTAACTAGTAGAAGAAATATCCTAATACAAAATGACAAAAGCTCAATAGGAAGGCTCTCACAATCATATGTCCATGTCTTAGTAACAAAAAATTTCAAATATTCAAAGATATCTCCCAAGCACATGAACTCTAGAAAATTTTGAATGAAATATATGATCAGTCCATTATAATGAATAAAGATTATACTATTTATAGTATTTTCAAGATTATGATGAAGCAAGGAACATCCTTGCAAAGACATTTAGATAAGATGCATGGCTTTTTTTGCTCAAATATATGAATTGGGTATCAAATTTGAAGAAGAGATTATGATTGTTGTTATACTCAATTCTCTACTTGATTCATGGAAGATCGTTCAAAATACCCTAATAATTACTTTTAGGATGTTGCCATCACTCAACACCATGATCTTAAATTACTAGATGTTAAAAAGACTAGAACCATAAATTCTCCTATGACTAGTAAAGCCTTTGTAGTTCAAAGAGGATGTTCTTAAAATAGAGATAGATAAAAAGGATGTGGTTGGAGTAAAAGTAGAAGAAGATTTGCCAATAGAGACCTCAAATGTTAGTATTGCCATAAGAAGGGTCATTTTTACAAGGATTATTTAACATTAAAGAATGAACACAAGTAAAGTAGTGAAGGTAGCAATAAAGGATAGGGGTAGTAGGATCGTAAAAATGATCAATGCCAAAGTTTTGACAGAGAAGTAGATGTCATGCTTATTACAAATGATGCTACACTCAACATTTTATAGTACTCTAGTTCCAATGTCTACATTTCGAATTCAAGAGCTTCATTCCATGTATGCCTGAATGCTTCAATGTTTTGTACCTACATAAAAGTTCAAGATCAATGCATTTTTCTAGATGATGGTAGATGCTATGACATTGCAAGAATTGGTTTAACCATATTACAAGATTCAAATGGCATGAAGTTATTGTTGAATGAGCTTTGTCATGTGCCATAACTTTTGAAAAACTTGATCTCTACTAAACAACTTAATACTGCTAATTGTCCTATTTCATTTAGAGCTAGTGGCTAGAAGATTGTTAAGAGTTCAATTATTCTCATACATGAAGGAATATTGTATAATTTTTATTGCTACAAATGAGGAAAACATGCCTCTTTAGCATAAGAGACTTAGACATCTTAGTGAAATAGGAATGAAGATTCTAACTTTGAAGAAAATTCTTTTGAATTTTAAATATGTTTCATTAAATTTTTATAAAGATTATGTGGTAGTAAAATCTAAATAAGTCAAGTTCAAAAGATCTAGTTCTAATAATAAAAGAAATCCTAAGTTGTATTTGGTTTATTCGAATGTTGTTAGCCTAATGTGTGTTAGATCTTTTGGTGGAGCTTTCTATTTTGTTACATTTATAGATGATTTTAGTATGAAGTTTGATCATTATTTGTGTCTTCAAAAGATAAAGTTTTTAATGTTTTCAAAAATTTTAAAGTTAAAGTTTAGAAAGAATCTAGTTGTAGCTTCAAATGTCTTGTGAGTAATAATGGAGAGGAGTATACCTCCAATGAGTTTAAGAAGTTTTTCAAGGAAAATGAAATTTTTCATACCAAAACTCTACCATATACTCCAAGGGATATTGGTGTAGCTAAGAGATATAAAAGAACTATTTTGAAGAGGTTGCATTCTTTGTTGCACCATTCTAATATTCCAAAGATAGTTTGGGCTAAAGTAGTAGTAACTATTACTTATTTAATCAAAAAGTTTTCTCATGTAGCTCTTCAAGGCAAGGTACTAAAACCTATTTGGAGTGGAAGAGCACTCAATCTTTCTCACTTAAAGATCTTAAGCTATGAAGCTTATTCCCATCAATAAAATACAACTAAACTTGATAGGCATGGATGTAGATGCATTTTTGTTGGATATGGCAGTGATAATCTAGGTTACAAATTATGGGATACTATTAATAAAAAAGTATTTAGGTCCGTTGTTATTTTTCATGAAAACTTGATGTTCTATAGGAAACAAAAATAAAGAATTGAACTAGAGAGAATTTTTGCCCTTCCATGAAATCGTTTGATCATGATAATGATGGTTTAAAAGTTGAACATGTTCTTGATGACAATAGTAATAAGAGGAATGTCTCACTAGAAGAGCAATTTCTAAATACTTTAGAAAATGAGGATGATGATTTAGATACTCCTATGCATAAGAGATATGCTTGCCCCTTTAGACCTCTTGTGAAGTATTCCCTATATTTGCATTACATATTGTATACTAATAAGGGAGAACTTGAGACTTTTCAATAAGCCATGTGTCCAATTGATGTGAATAATTGGATTATTTACAATGAAAGAAGAGTTAGATGTTCTGAGACACAATCAAACTTGGGATCTTGTGTATTTACAACATGGTAAGTATGCTTTGTCTAACAAGTGGATGTATAGAATTAAAGATGAGGTGAATGGGTAAAAATGCTACAAAGTTAGATTAGTTGTAAAGAGAAAGTAAAGAACCAGGAATAGAGTTCACAGAGATTTTCTCTCCTATTGTGAAACATTCTTCCATGCATGCATGTTTATACCATATCAGATATCTCCTCTACAATGGGAGTTATTTCCTATTACATGTGTAATCCTAATTCTAAATATTGGAAAGATGTAGAATGAACATTACAATATTTGAAAGGTATACAAAACCTTTGCTTATGTTTTGGTAGCTTCCATTAGAATGTTATTGGCTAGGTAGATACAAATAACATAGCATCTAAAGATAGAAAAAAATCCACTGCTTGATACCTTTTCCTTATGTGTGGAGGTCCTTTTAGTTGGATGTCTCAATTGCAAAGAGATGTTGCAGTATTTACTAATAAGTTAGAATATATAGCTTTGGCAAAAGCAACTAAGAAGATGATTTAATTGAAGTTGTTGTTTCATTGGTTTAGGTTAACATAGGCCCAATAAATCATTTATTGTGGTAGTCAAAAAGCTATTTACTTCGCCAAGAATGTTTCTTTTCATGCTTAGACAATACATATTAATGTGAGATACTATTTCATCAGGAAAAAAATTGAAGATAGGTAGCTAGATATGTGCAAAGTTCACACACAAGAAAACTTTGCTAATTTCTTGATGAAGACAATTGCTAGAAGAAAATAGCAATTATGTTATAGGGACATACATTTGAAGACTTTATTTACAATAGTTAAAAAGTGGTGCATCTCTTACCAAGAGATTTGAAAACATATCAAATTTGTCTTCAAGTGGAAGACTATTGATGTGTGAAACCAGATTTGATTTTACATAGGAGAGTGTTGATGTGTGAAGCCAAATTTATTATAAAATTATGTTTTAACATTGATCCTTTGGTATAACAAATAAAAAAATAAATGGTATTGTAAAGGATAGTTATATAAACTTCCTTATAATAGTAAATTAAAAGTAGAAGAAAGAAAAATGATGAGGTGTCAAGAAGTTAACTATGAGTTTTCTTAGAACCTTTAGCCTATCTAAGGTGTTTAGGGGTTTAGTTGTAATTATCAATTCTTTTGCTCTTTAAATAAATAGTGAGCATTACATCCTTTCGCATGGTTTTTTCCCACATAAGGTTTTCACATCAATGGCTATGTTGTTTTCTTGTTGTATGTAGTGCTTTGCCAATCCATGAAAATCTTTGATCTTTCTCCATGTTAGTTTTTTAGTGTTTCATTGTTATTCTTGGAATTATATTTTGTAACTTTCATTGCATTAATATGCTCACTTTCATTCATCTTCTTTATCATAGTATATATTTTCTTATTATAACAAGTAAAATGTTTCATATAATAGTAATAATTATTATATGTATTGGAACCAAAATAGCTTAACTATAGGTACACCCCAAGATGTATAGTCAACATGATACACTATAAAAATTACTTAAATTTTCATCATCACTATGGCAAAAGCATGTCCACTCATTCTTTAACTTTAACTATTGATATATTTTGATTATGATCATGACAAAACATGTCCTTCCATCCTTTGACTTTGATAGTTGACATTCATTATGCCTATGAAAAAACATGCTCTCCCAGTCTTTAACTTTGATTTTGACTTTGACCACTAATATTTTTTACATGACTATGATAGTAGCATAACATACATCATGTATTTTTTTTATCTTGAAGCATAACTTATGATATGGTATTAGTGTGCCATTGTGTTAGTTGTCACTTAAAATGCTACCATCTCTAGTTGTGAACTAAATGCAACTATTAGATTTGATTATTGCAAATCTAAAATGATTGAACACTAGTTCTTACATTTTTTATGAGTTAACTTTTTCATCTTAGTCTATTGTAGGTGCTACTAATTTGACCACATTGAACATGTTTTTTACATTAACTTGATTTGTATAAAAAAATGGCTAATTTCCAGTTGGTTTTCATAGAGCTATTAGGTGTTAACATTTTCAATAATAGTAGTCCATCATTGCACTTGTAGCACAAAGTTGCCATCATAGATTTTTGGTCATAATGATTTCAAGCATCTATAGTCGACATGATCAACAAAATTTGTGAGACCATGTATAGAGGGCATTCTTTGATGTAAGTCTTTTCCCAGTCTCATGTAGTGTTTGATCACTAGGATATATTCCTTTTTTATACATTTTAAATTACAGCCAACATCATGTTTGATCAACATGTGATATGTTTTCTCTCTATCCTACTACTAGTGCCATTCATGTTTCTCTTTAATGATATTGTCGATGTTACAATGTAGTGGAAATTCATGCCTATGATGCATTACCATATTTTATAGTTTTTAAATATTGGCTATAAGTGTCATAGCTATCATGTCATGGTTTTTTTCCAAGAATGTATGGATGACCTACATTCCAGAGCTAGATTAACTTCATCTTATAGGTTAGTGGTAGAATTGGCTTCTAACACATCAACCATACTATGATTGCCATCTAGGCATACATGGATAACCACTTTCCAAATAACTTCCTCACTATTCAACTACAACCTAGTTGTAGGATTGGCTATCAACATATTGGATGTAGATATGACCTTTATATGCAACATGGTTGTCATCTTCTTCATAGAAAAACATAACAACACTACTACTATGCTTACAAGGCATTTTTGGCTACTATTTCAACATCTAGTAGTTTCCCATTGTGTTGTTGAAGAGGTAGACAATGTTCTTGTACAAGATTCATCAACTTAGCTAACAAACTTGATTTTTTGGATGTGATTGTGAATGTGGTTCATCATCTATACCCATCAATGCCACTAGACCATCAGGTCAATATGCATGACTACATTCTACTAAAAGTTACATTTGTAAGAAATGGGATATTGCTGAAATACAATAGCTATTCCATGGACTACAAGCCCTATCCTTAGAGCTTCGACTACACCAATTATGAGCTTTATGTTAATGCAGTGTCCTAAAGCTTGTCCTTCCAACTTAAGTCAAATTTTAGGTTGACATTATTCAATGTTGGCCTCCAAATGGGTATCAGTTGAGAAATCTCTTTTTGTCAAAATCTTAGCCACCACCACCACTCTTCTTTGAAACTTTTACTTGTCTATCTAGGTAGGGCACGAGTCCTTACCTCATATCTCCCTTATTCTAACTATGAAGAACAATCTTCCCATCACACCCTCACATTGATGCTCCTCGCTTGCACTTGTCTTTCCCCACCTTTTTTATCATAGTTTGTTCTTATCATAGGATATAAAATAACTTATTTTGTAGGATTCTCTAAACTAAAATAATTTGATTATAGGTATACTTAAAGGCATATTACGAACATGAAACATTAAAAGAAATACTTAACCTTTTTATCATGATCATGATGAGCATTCATCCTTTGACTTTGACCACTAATATATTCTCATGAAAACATGTCCATCATACTTTAACTTTGATTTTGACATTACTTGCTTACATGCTCTCATTGTGATCATGATAACATACATTATGTTTTTTTATCTAGACACATAAGTGATACCATAGTCTAAATGTGCCACTTGGTTAGCCATTGCTTATAATATTGTCATATTTGATTGTGAACTAAAAGTGACTATTGTATTAGATGACCACTAACCTACAATGATCCAACACCACTCTGTACATTTTTCATGGATTAGCCTTATCATCTCACTCCACCATTGTGTTGTATTAGATGACCACCAACCTATAATGATCCAACATGAATTTTTACATTTTTCATGGATTAGCCTTATCATCTGACTCCACCATAGCTACCACTAACCCAACCATACTGAAACATGTTTTTTACCATCAATTTTATACATATTTTAAAGAGAATTATTTTCAAAATTTTTAATATGAATTGGGCTTTGGCATTTTCACTTTCAATGATCCATCATAGCATTTAATGTAAGGCCACCACCATGTATTTTCAATCATGGTATTTTCATGAGTTCGTGCCTAGTGGAGTATAGAACACATGTAAGAGAGGCAACTTTTCATGTAGGATTTTCCAAAGTCTTATGAAATGTTTGATATTCAAGATGTCTTCTTTACATACAAGTTCAAAAATACAACCATCTTGTTTGAGTAACATGTGGTAGGCTTACCCTTGTCAAAGTTATGCAATGAGAGGCTTGATGAATCCTTTGTTATCAACAAAAGTGTAGAGTTTGAGGTTTAAGGTTTATCTTTGAAAACCTTGAATTGGAAGTTTAGCACCAAGATGACACAAGGCAACTTCTATGTATTTTTAAGAGGTCGTAACCAAAATGCTCGATGAAAACAAGCATCCTCCTTCTTCTTTGAGGTTGTACACCTAGTGCAACCAGCGCATGATGCAACCATAAGTAAAATTCTATGATAATGGGAGGCTAAATACAAGGCACAAGTGCACCATGAGAAATTTTAAATGGCTCTTATTGGGGTCATGTTTAGAGTGTGACTAGGAAAATGCAAGAAAATAAACAATCACCAATAGGTCACAAGTGTGGTATGACTTACTTATATAGAAAAATTAGAGATAGGTCTTGTTGAAAATCATGCTTTTCTTAATTTTGATTGCAATTTAGATGCAAGCTATAGAGAATTCACATTTGCACTAGAACAACAAAGAGTAGTAATAAGAAAAAATAAAGTTGAATAAAGCCTTATCCTTGATAAAATATACACAATAACATCAAGAGTAGAAAAGTGAAACACTAAATATCTTAGTTCTAGAGGTCAAAGGCTAAAATCAAGGCATGCGTTTTCAAACTTCAAGTGAATCATGATCAAACTTTGAAGAAAACTTTGGTTTAGTTTTTATTTCGATCTTCAATTATAATTCTATTTAACCAACCCCTAACTTCAATGGCTAATCCAAATGGTTGAAAAATCAAGAGATTCAAGCCATAATTCATGGAAAAAGTAGTAGATATTGCTAACATATAGACAAGATGAAACTCATGATCATGGAAATAAAAAATTTTTCTATTTGATAAAATTTTTTTCTATTTGAATTTAATAAAATTCAAAAAATGCATATATTTAAATTGAAAAGGTTATGATCATGTATTACATCTAATAAATTTTTACAGTGTTTTATGTGTTGAATATCTATTGTTATGATTCATCATCTTATGACCTTGAAGTGCTTATTTCAATTTTTGTTTATAATTTTAATGTTTTTATCTTGATGATTTATGCTCAACTCCTACCTTGAAGTCATGTTAAAATTATTCATCTATTTTTTTAAATGTGTTTGTAATAACAATTCAATTTTTAGAATTTTAAAATACCTCCATGGTACAAATTATGTATCCCACTTATTGATTTGACTTGAAAATCCAAATGAATATTGATGAGTGGCGAGGTACCCATACACTCAACCATATGAAACGAGCGTAGCACGCATGATCCAGTTGAACTCTGTAGACTAAATGCCTATGCGCCCCATGGAACACTTGGGGTTAATCATTCATTGTCTTCCCAGACTTGTAGTTGTCATGGTGTATGGTTAAGCAAGTCTGAGGTATATGATTTTTATAGCTTTTTATGTTTTTATCTCCTATGCTATTGAGGTGGAAGGTTGAGAAACTAACTAAATCTAACTAATGAACTAAGTCTAAATTACCTAGCATCAGCATCCGTTCCTAGTTACTGTACACACCCTGAACTGATGCAACCGTGGCTACTAAATGCTAATTGTCACTGGGATTACCACGCGTAACGCACGTGCTCGAAGTGGTCGTACTGAGGAACCTAACTAGGAGGAAAGGGTTGAGAAGACATAAGCTAGCCTAAGTGTGATGAGCAGCCGATTCCTTGACTAACCATACATGTCTTAGTGCACGACTACCACTGGGATTACCAAGCACAGATCCTGAATACACCACTGGGTTACCAAGTAGTGACACTAGATGCTCGTAATGAAGTCATACTCAAACCGCATGCGATGAGCAACCGATTCCTGGACTAACCGTACACATCCTTAGATGCTTGTAATCAAGTCGAACTCATACCACATTACTAAAGAAAAAAATAAATGAAATCCTAAATCGCCAATTCCATGCACTACAAGGTTTATCTGGAAAGCTCGTCTTTATTGTCGTACACAACTTGTGTTCAGGTACAATGTTGCTCGAATATAGATCCATTCACTTTGGGGACTCCTACTATGGGCACATGGACAGAATTCTATCTCTAGAGTGATCAAATTGCCAAAGCTTTAATACTTCTAAACCAGGATTCCAAATAAGGGGAGTGTCACCTCTTATTTATAGATTTGGTGACAGACCGTGATATCATGTCGGACGTGATATCGCAGCCCATGCGATATCGCGTCCCATCATACCCCCATGACTAAATGAAAACTTATCCTCGAGTTCTGTTACAAAACATTGGGAAGCTATGGGATTATTGACTCAAAGGAAACTAATGGGATGACTTGTGAACGGATCATCATTACAAGACACAACAAAACTGGTGTTCATGATAACAAGGGTGAACACGTTATTACATTGACATCAGGCCTCATTTGGCAGCTGAGAGAGAAAAGAAAAGAGAGAAGAAGTGTTGTTGCTACTAATGCCAAGATTGCACCTTTCATTGTCCATCCATAAGCACATCATTGGTCTTGCTCCTTGCATAGCTGCTTCCAGCACTGCTCCATTCCAAGCATTCCTTCTAGATCCACTCTGTTGTTGTATGCTTGCCATCTGCACACACAACACAATCTTAAATTAGCAAGGGTGAATGAATCAAAATGCAATTGATACCTTGCTTCAGTGTTAGGCCTAGTGTTGTGACATGGTTGATATGGATCTAGAGATGTAATATTGATGACTACCTAAGGTATAGGGGTTAGGAGAAAAATCGAAAAAATTGGGCCTCGTACCCCCATGACTAATCGCGAACCTCCGGTAGCGATAGAATGAAGAAAGGAAAGGAATAAGAAGGATGGATAAAAAGAGACAACTAGGACATCTATGAAATGGATTTCAAGATGGAAATGAAAAAAATAAAATTAATTGCAAAATATTAGGAAAAAGAAGTTAACTGGTACACCAAATAGGAATGTCAGTGGGTCCTCCCCAAAGTAGGCTTATGCCCTTAATGCCCTGACAAACCCACATTCAAAGAGTCCATAGGCTCTAGGAATGTCCTTTGGAACAAGAGTTAAATCGAAACCACGAGAATTTACCGAAAAGAAAACAATGCGTCAACCAAAATATACACTAATGATACAATCGGCAATAAGGTGAACAATGGAGAGAAGGATGGAGAGAAGAGAATGGAATGGAATCCCAAGAACAAGATGGTGTACATCCCCTTGTGTGTTTTAATGATTAATGTGACTTAGAAAATCTTATTCCAACTCTAGCCTCAAACCAACCACATCCAGCGACTTCACATTAATGCACTTGGCCAAACCATCCAGGTGAATGGCAAGAATGCATCTCCAAAGGGCCACCACCATTCCGACGTAACAAAGGAGAGAATGGGAAGTGAGAAGGGCCTTAGTTAGAGGGAACACTTTGGTTCCATAACCAGTGCTTGTAGCCCAAGTTTATTTCATCTAAGGGGTGTGCTTTGAATTCTCACATTTTTTTTCTTTTTGTTTTTTCTCTTGTTTTTATTTTTTATTTATTTTTATTTTTATTTTTTGTTTTGTGTTTTTATGCGTGAGAACCATACCATGCAAAGACTTATTATTTTTATTAACTCAGCTTCCGATAAGTGGGTAACGTCAGAATAGTGAGAAAACTCAAGAAGAAAACATCCAAGCACCTATGAGAACAGCCAACACAAATGCATCAAGTTCCCTTGAAGTCACACCCTTTTCAATCCTTGAGTCCTTCCTTAGTTTGAGAAATGCCTAGTCATCGATTCGTTAAAGTTCTTATTAGAATGGGACTATACATTTCGAGGCCAAGAGAGACCACAGACTTTGTGGATGGATAGATGAAGTGGACTCATTGCCTGCCATATCAGAAGAACATACCTTAGTATCAACATTGTAACGTTAAGATAAAAACCAAACATTAGCAATTAATGAGAAAACATTTCATACCATCGTGAAGAACACTTATTGGGTGATGAACTTACAAGGTGGATGACACACACACACACACACACAAGAAATGGAAAATGTATGAATGATGTTGTAAAATAAAAAACAAGAAAAGTTAAAGAAAGTTGTAAAACAAAAACATGTAAAACAAAAACGTGTAAAACAAAAATGTGTAAAAAAAAAAACTAAAAAGAACTGAGGGCCTCCAATGGTTAGCATAGGTGGCCATCTCCCCCATGACTGAATTTCAAGGAAGAGATCTAAAATAATGAGCACCTATTTGAATTGCGTAGAAGTGCCCAAATTCTCTGAATTGATGTTCTCAGATTAAGGGATGGAAGTTGGTGACGCTCATACTCCAAGTTATCTATGCCTTCATTGTTAGCATGAGTTTCCTCAATTCGTTCCATGCATATTTTTCAATTGCTCTTTTTACTAGTTGTCAACCACGGGGTGTCTACTACTGGTGTGGTTGCTACATACAGGCATCTTTGTTTCAAAGTTTCCAGGGCACACCTGTTACATGGAGGCATTTCCTCCATGTCATCACTTGATGAATCACTGTATGTGATGCACAGAACTTTCTTCTTCTCGATCTTTCCATAAATGTTTATCTTAGATATCTGCAATGAAAGATTGTGGATCCCTAGGTACGCATCTACTGTACTTAGCCATGGCCTTCGCATTATAATTGGAAAGCCCCCTTCGTTGCTGTTAACTTCAATCACCAGGAAATCAGCTGGGTAGGACCAACCACACATAGTGGTAATGATGTCCTCCACCAATCCCAAGGAAATGGTGATGGATTGGTCAGCCAGCTCCAGTTGAATGTTGCTCTTCTTAAGTTGGGGCAAGTTCCAGGCTTGATACATCTCTCATGAAATTAAGTTGACTTCGGAACCTGAGTCAAGAAGAACCTTATGTGGTTTATTCTTGACAATTTGTAGATAGATTAAGGGGCTCCCAGGGTCAAATAGTTTCCTGGGAAGGTGGCCTACCTTGATCCAATCGGTTATGGTATGGGTTAACATAACCATATGCGTACTCTGTTGTTGGACTGAAGGGTGCTCCGAAGTGTTAGATGGTGAAGGCATGTACATCGGCTCAACTGTTTGTTGTTGCGAGAGTTTGTTCAGGCTTCTGGTTCTGAAGAAAGGCCTTCTCTTTTTACAGTTATCAAAACCAGTACCAAGTTGAATATTTACAGCTCTCGCAGCGTGATGTTGTTGCGGTTGAGTGGGAAGTTCCCCTTGCATTGTTGGAGCAGGAGGTGTTGTGGGAACTACTAGTGGAAGAGGTGCATATGGATTAGGAGGATGGTGTGGGTATGGAGTATCTCCCGGAGGAGAAGTCCTTCTGAGGTACTCCTGAACTTGGTAGTGATGGTGGGAACTTGTGTGATCCATAGAGTCACTTGGAGAAACTGGTTGCTACACATAATATCCATAAGGATTGGGTTGCCGGTAAGGGTATTGATATCTCGACAATGGCATTCCCCATGACTGTGGGTATTGCCACTGCTGATGCTGTCTGATGGGTTGTGATGGAGTTCCACTTGGATAGTATGTTAATGGTTGGTGGAACTGCCTTGGGTTACTTTGCGGATAAGGTAACCTTCGGGGTGTTTGCTGTTGGTTGAGTCTTGGATTAAGCGCATACGCCCCAGACTCCTGTAGATGTGAGATGATTGGACAACATCCCTTAGGATGGTCATAGTGGTAGATCTCACATCCACCATCATCGTCTGTGTCTGAATCCACAACCTCATCAAAGATAATGATTTTCCCCTTACCCTTGTTATGTGCAAGGCCTACATCTCTCTGCTTTGTCTTATCTTTGTCACTACTTCATTCTACCTGAGACTCTTCAATGATTTTCAAAACACTTTCAATTCTAGAGTCTAAGGAATCCCACAACTAATCTACCTTAGCCGATACTTCTATTGTTAGCTTCTAAATTAGCAAGGTTTTTCTATTCACCAACTCTTCGATTGGTGACTCATCCTCTTCATCACAAAATTTTACTCCCTCTTTCAGAGGGAAGGATCACGGTTGTATTCTTTTGCACTCTCTCTTTTGTGTAGATCCCCTTCTTCTTTTGCTACTTGTTCCAACAATTGATGTACTTCATGGGCTCTAAGCTTCGATAGTCTCCCTTGGGCATAAGTCCCAAGGGTTCTTCTAGTTTCATGCCTTAGCCCATCAATGAGATGACGAAGTTAATCCCGTTGAGCATAACCATGGCCCGAGCAATGATGTAACAATGTGTAGTAGCGGGCCATGGCAGCATCCAAGGGTTCATGAGTACCTTGCTTCCATCCTTGGATCTTCTTACACAAATTAGACACTTTGGAGTACGTTTGATACTTATCGTTGAAGAGTTCTAACATCGTACTCCACCTCCTAATGGTTTCTGGTTCTAAGGACCGGTACTAACTCTATGCTTCCTTAATGAGTGTCTTGGGAAATAACTTAAGTTTTTGCCACTCATTTTCTATGTTTTGCAAGGCATAGGCATTGTGGAATGCCTGTAAATGATGTTGTGGATCAACATTGTATCCCCCCTCAAAGCGTGGAATGTTGTTCATGTCTAAACGCTTGATCCGACTATCTTTTAAATGCCTTGTTGGAATCCTTATTGCCTCTGCTATATCAAGCATACTTTGGTTTGTGAGTAGGGGCTCATCATGATCATCTCTTTCATGACGCCTATGATGTCTTTGTTATTCCCTACTCTCCCTACGTCCTTGCCCTTGTCCTCTCTCTCAACTTTCTCATCGAGGTCTTTCATTTTGCCTACCTCTATCCTCACCGTTATGCTCATGATGGCTGTGCCCAGATGTGGAAGGAGAGGGCGAATGATGTGAAGAAGGGGAAGAAGAAGGAGAACCATCGTCATGACGATGCTTATTTCCTTTCCTTCAATTACTTTGGCCCCAATTGTGATGACAATCAAAGTGCCTGTCCTTGTCATGTGTTGTTGTTCTTGCTGTGAACAGTTGGTGTTCACGAGGATCAGAACTAGGATCATGTATCATTGAGCGTAGGTTCTAATACCCAGCCTCCTCACCATCATTAGGAGGGGGAACATCTCTAGATAGTGAATCAGTTGTAAGTGGTTCACCATCTCTAATTTCACTTAGGACGTGCAAGACCTCTTTTCCCTTCAACAGTGTATGTAGGCTCTCTTGCCTTGAGTCCCTCATATGTTGTGCCTCTGTGGGATGATAATCCCTCATGTCAAAATCTGCCACAACGTATTTGGCATATAATTCCGTCATGCCTACCTATGCCAAGGCATGGAGAAGCATGGTAGGGATTGCCCGATCTGGGGGTAACATTATGTTACCTTGCAAGTCTCTCCATCGCAGCTATTCATCTTGATGGAGGATAAAGGTAAAGTCTGGTATGTAGTCATTGGGATGAGTATATACCACTCTATATTGTTGAGGAGTTGGCTAATTTTGGTTATGTGTTTGATGTTGTCGACTGTTTCTTGTATTACCCTTAGGTGGTGAGTTCCTCTTATGAGAAGAAGACATTTTCTATTGGTGTGCTATTTCACCGTTATATAAATTTTTGTTAATTAATCCAAAGCTTTGTTTAGGCTTACAACAAGGTGAGTGATATCCTTATGTTCTTTTCAGTGCACAAACACTTAGTCCCTAGTAATGGCGCCTATGATGAGTGGCGAGGTACCCCTACACTCAACCACAAGAAACGAGGGTAGCACGCGCGATCCGGTCGAACTCCGCAGACTAAATGCCTATGCGCCCCATGGAACACTTGGGGTTAATCATTCATTGTCTTTCCAAACTTACTTGTAGTTGTCATGGTGTATGGTTAAGCAAGTATGAGGAATATGATTTTTATAGCTTTTATGTTTTTATCTCCTATGCTATTGAGGTGGAAGGTTGAGAAACTAACTAACTCTAACTAATGAACTAAGTCTAAATTACCTAGCATCAGCATCCGTTCCCACTTACCGTACACACCCTGAACCGATGCAACCGTGGCTAGCAAACGCTAATCGTCATTGGGATCACCACGCGTAATGCACATGCTCAAAGTGGTCGTACTAAGGCACCTAACTAGGAGGAAAGGGTTGAGAAGACCTAAGCTAGCCTAAGTGCGATGAGCAGTCGATTCCTTGACTAACCGTACACGTCTTGGTGCACGACTACCACTGGGATTACCAAGCGTAGATCCTAAATACGACATTGGGTTACCAAGTAGTGACACTAGACGCTCGTAATGAAGTCGTACTCAAACCACATGCGATGAGCAATCGATTCCTTCACTAACTATACACATCCTTAGATGCTCGTAATCAAGTCGAACTCATAACGCATTACTAAAGAAAACAATAAATGAAATCCTAATTAGCCTATTCCATGCACTGCAAGGTTTATCCGGAAAGCTCATCTTTATTGCTGTACACAACTTGTGTTTAGGTACAATGTTGCTTGAATAAAGATCCGTTCACTTTTGGGACTCCTACTGCAGGCACATGGACAAAATTCTATCTCTGGAGTGATCAAACTACCAGAGCTTCGCTACTTTTAAACCAGGATTTTGAATAAGGGGAGTGTTGCCTCTTATTTATAGATTTTGTGGTAGACCACGATATCGCATACGCAATGTCGTGGGGGATGCGATATCGCATCAGACGCAATATCGCATAAGCGATATCGTGGCCCATGTGATATTGCATCCCATCAAATATATAACTTGCACAAAAATCTAATGAAGGAAAGCTAAGTGCAATTATTATTTGTATTATTTGCATTGAATATGAATATATCTATTTGAATTAAACATCAATATGCATAATAGTGAAAGACCAGACATTGCTACGTTGTTCATGTGTGTACAAAAGTAGCTGAATTATCTCAATGTCTCTTATGTTATCTTTGTCCTATGCATATCCTTGTTTGATTAGCAACATAGATAAAACCACTTATTTCATTGACATGGGCTTTACCTTATAGTATGTCAAGGTTGAATACTTCAATAGTTTAATCCTAAAAAAATCCAAAATCCAAAAATCATTAACCTTGACTAAATATATATAGGGCATTATAGTCAGCTTTGTAGAATTTCAATGATAACTTTAAATGCTTGACACATGCTATCAAAATTATAGGTTGTGGAATAATCACAATGCTATTTATTTTTGGGCTAGGAAATTTAAACTATTACTATGTATCCATATATTCTTTGAAACATCAATGTTACTATAGCAAAATAATTGAGGATTGTCTCTATTATTCTACTAGTCATGTAAGAAAACATTTCCTAAGTGAAAGGTAATGCTAATCATTTTAGTAAAATTTTAGTGACACTAATTACATGATTTTCATCAAGTCTGATGAATTGGAGTTATTCTTGAGAGTATTTGGTGCTTGGAAAAATAGAAATAGAAAAAAAAAACTATTACTTGCGTAATAAGCTTGTGCATCAAGCCTATTGTGAGAAAATTAAAATCTACAAAATAAAAAAAGAGAATTGGAACTAAAAGGAAAGAACAATATAATAATCTCTTTTCATTTATTAAAGAAAATGCAAAGGGGAAGTTAAAAAGAGTATTGAAACTTGAAATAATTGTAATATAGGTAAAATCCAAAATATATCGTCAAATTAGAACCTTTTAAGTCAACATTGTTTAAAAGTCTTACCACTAGGATAACACCTCATTGCTAGAAGTTAAGAGATTCAAATCAACTACTCACAAAGGGGATATGCAAAGTTTTAAATATCTAAATAATTTATAACTCATAAATACCAACTACTTTGCCTTTGTAGAAATAGGATAAAATGAATGCATATTTGTAAATTCCAATTGAGTTAGAAAAACCTAGAGCAATAAGGAAGAACTATACAGTGCAACTGCTGATATTACAAATCTCTTTAGAAGACCGAAATGTACAAAATAAAACAAAAAATTGGAACCAAAAGGAAAGAACAATTTAATAGTGACTTGTTAAAGAAAAAGCCAAAAGTAGTTAGGAAGCAATTTAAAGTAGCTCGTGACAAAAGAAGTGGCAAAGTAATTGTTGGCCATAGTTATCATGATAAATTTAGTCCATGGTTATCATGATAAAATTAGACTATGATCATTAAAATAGTGTGTAGTTATCAATAGTTATTTAAGGGCCTCTTCACCAATATAAAGGGCCCTCCCTCACCTTAGTTTAAATCCATCACATATATCCCCTTTCCATCCCACTCTTACATTCTTCTCCTATTGCATGAGAGAGAGGCTTCTTCTTGTTCTCTCCTTGTGATGAAGAGAGAAGGTTGTTATCCCCATTTTTGATAATAAGATCCTTCTACATTTGCATGTGATTTTTTCCCACTTTGGGATTTTTCCATGTAAAAAATTTGTGTCCATTGCTCTTTATTTTCATCTCATTTCATATTTTCCTGCCAAATTTGCTAACAGTGGTATAAAAGCCACATTCATAGTTCATGGAAGTATTGTAGATCATGCATACAAATTTTACAAAATGGCTGGCAAATATGAAATAAAGAAGTTCAATGGAAGCAACTTCACATTGTGGAAAATGAAGATATAGGCAATTTTGCATAAAGATAATTACTTGGTAGTTATTGGAGAAAGGCCTTAGGAGGTCATGGATGATAGAAAGTGGAATGAAATGGATGGTAATGCTATTGCCAATTTACACTTGGCACTAGCAGATGAGGTTCTTTCAAGTATTGCCAAGAAAAAAGACGGCGAAGAAAATATGGGACACTCTAAAGAAGTTGTACGAGGCTAAATCACTCCACAACAAAATCTTCTTGAAGAGAAGACTTTACACTCTTCGTATGGCAGAAACCTTATTGGTAATTGACCATATCAACACCCTAAATACTTTATTTGTTCAACTTACATTGTTGGGCTATAAAGTAGATGTAGGTGAACTTGCATAAATTCTACTTCAAAGTCTACTTGATTCATATGATCAACTCATCATCAACTTGACCAACACTGTCCTTATGGATGATCTTGTCTTCGAAGAGGTTGTAGCTATGGTTCTTGAAGAAGAAATTTAGTGCAAGAATAAGGAAGATAAGTTGGTAAACAAGGTGGAGGCCTTAACAATGATGAGAGGGAGATCCATGGAATGTGACTCCAATTGGAACCAAATTCATGGTAGATCCAAGTCAAGAAGTAAAACGAAAAACATTGCTGGCTACAACTATGGCAAGAGAGGACACTTGAAGAAGGAGTGTTGGAACAAGAAGATTAATGAAAAGAATCCTCAAGGGAATGTGGCAAGTACCTCATATGACGGTGATGTTCTATATAGTGAGGTAACTATTGCTAAAGGTAGATAGAAGCTAATTGATGCTTGGATCTAGGATTCAGAAGCAACATGGCACATGACCTCTTGGATAGAATGGTTTTATCACTACAAACCAATCTTAGAAGGGTCTATGTACATGGGAAATGATCATGCTTTGAAAATCGCTGGTAGTGGTACTATCAAGATAAAAATGTATGATGGCACTATTCACACCATACAAGAGGTATGACATGTGAAGGGCCTAAAGAAAAATATACTGTCTTTAGGACAACTAGATAATGTTGGATGCAAAACTCTTATAGAGAATGGGATCATGAAGATTATTAAAGGTGCACTTGTGGTAATGAAGGTAGAAAAGGTTGCTGCAAATTTATACATGCTTTTGGGGAACACACATCAAGTGGGAGAGTCTCTATTGCATCAACTAGTTCCAAAGAAGAATCGATGATTTTGTGGCATCAAAAGCTTGGCCATATGTTAGAACAAAGTTTGAAAATTCTCTCTAAATAGAGACTACTTCCTGGGCTCAATTCGATATGTTTACCATTTGTGAGCATTGTGTTACTAGGAAGCAACATAGATTATAGTTTAGCACATCAACAACTAAGAGTAGAGGCATCTTGGACTTGATGCACTCTAATGTTTGGTAAGCACCAATGACTTTCCTAGGAGGAGCAAGATACTTTGTATCTGTTATTGATGATTACTCTAGGAGATGTTGGGTGTATCCAATCAAAAGGAAGGCGAATGCTTTTTTACTTTTCAAAGTTTTTAAAGCACAGGTAGAACTTGAGTCTGAACAAAGGATCAAGTGGCTAAGGATAGATAATGGAGGAGAATATACAAGTGATGAATTTGATGCATTTTGTCAACAAGAAGGCATCAAAAGGTAGTTCACAGCAACACACACTCAACAAAATGGAGTGGTAGAATGGATGAATAGAAGCTTGTTGGAAAAAATAAGATCAATGTTGAGGGCTGAAAATCTAACCAAGTCATTTTGGGTAGAAGCAATCAATACTGCTTGCTATTTAATCAATTAATCTCCATCAATTGCGATTGATCTAAAAACACCAATGGAAATGTGGATTGGTAAGCCAACTATTTATTCTCATCTTCATATATTTGAAAGTTTTGTGTATGTGATATACAATGACCAAGAAAGATTGAAGTTGGACCTAAAGTCTAGGAAATATATCTTCTTAGGGTATGCTAATGGAGTTAAGGGGTATCACTTGTTGGATCCCACTACCCACAAGGTTGTCATCAGCAAAGATGTGATATTTGCAGAAGATAAAATGTAAGAGAAGGGAGATGATAGCACTTCAAAGGAGAATTCAAAGACTACTAGAATTCAGATAGAAGATAAGACAAAAGCTAAAGATCTAGTTACTTCTGAAGCAACATCATTGTATGAAGAGAAAGAACTAGTCTAGTTTGAAGCTTATGAAGTTTGTCAGTCATCTCAGGAAAAAAGATCATCAACTTGGCACTCAGATTATGTTACTAAAAGCAGTGTTGCATACTACCTTTTAATGAAGGATGAAGAACCCTCAACTTTACATGAGGCTCACAAAATTCTAGATGTGTCTGGTAGCAATGCAGGAGGAGATTGAAGCTTTACACAAAAATAAGACATGGGATCTTGTTAGACTACCACAAGGAAGGAAGGATATTGGAAACAAATGGGTCTACAAGATCAAATGTGATAGTAATGACCAAGTGGAGCGATATCATGCAAGATTGGTGGTAAAGGGATATGCTCAAAAAGAAGGAATTGACTTTAACGAGATATTTTCTCCTATGATTAGACTTACAACAATCAGAGTAGTCCTAGTAATGTGTGCTACGTTTGACCTACATCTAGAACAACTAGATGTGAAAACTGCTTTTCTTCATGGAGATCTTGAAGAAGAGATTTATATGCTTCAACCAGAAGGTTTTGCAGAAGAAGGCAAAGAGAACTTGGTTTGCAGGTTGAACAAATCTCTGTACGGTCTCAAACAGGCATCAAGGTGTTGGTAGAAGAGATTTGACTTGTATATCATGAGCCTTGGGTACAATAGACTCAGTGTAGACCCTTGTACATATTTCAAGAGGTTTGATGAAGATTTCATCGTTTTGCTATTGTATGTGGATGACATGTTGGTTGTAGACCTCAACAAAATGCAAATCCAAGAATTGAAGGCACATCTGGCTAGGGAGTTTGATATGAAAGACTTGGGACTAGCAAACAAGATTCTAGGGATGCAAATTCACTAAGACAAAAATAATAAGAAGATTTGGCTTTCTCAAAAAAACTACATAGGTAAGATCTTACTACGCTTCAACATGCAAGACTATAATCCAATTTCTACCCCACTTCCTATTAATTTCAAATTATCCTCTGAGATGTGTCCTAGCAATGAAGTAGAGAGGAATGAAATGTCTCAAGTACTGTATGCATCAGCAGTGGGAAGCCTAATGTTAGCTATGATTTGTACAAGACTAGACATTACATAAGCAGTGGGAGCGGTCAGTCGATACATGGCAAATCCTAGATGAGAGCATTGGAGTACTGTTAAGAGAATCCTGAGATACATTAAGGGTACCTTAGATGTTGCATTATGTTATGGAGGATCGAAATTTACTATTAAAGGTTATGTGGATTCAGATGTTGTAGGTGATCCAGATAAAAGAAAATCTACTATAGGCTATGTGTTTACACTTGTAGGAGGAGATATAAGCTAGGTATCAAGATTGCAAACAGTAGTAGTAGTATCTACAACAGAAACAAAATACATGGTAGCTACACAAGCTTGCAAGGAAGCAATTTGGATTCAAAGGTTATTAGAGGAGCTTGGACACAAACAAGAGAAGATTCCTTTATTTTGTGATAGTCAAAGCACCTTGCATATTGCAAAGAATCTAGCCTTTCATTCAAGGACAAACACATAGGAGTACAATTTCACTTTGTTCGTAATGTAGTAGAAGATGGAAGTGTGGATATGCAAAAGATACACACCAAGGATAATCTTGTAGATGTTCTGACCAAGCCGATTAACATGGACAAGTTTGACTGGACTAGATCCTCTCATATGGCCTAGCAAAAGCATAAGCAACATAGAATTCCAAGGTAGAAAGGATGGTGTGGAGATATGATTGATCCTCAATCAAAATCTCCAAGTGGGAGATATGATTGATCCTCAATCAAAATCTCCAAGTGGGAGATTGTTGGCCATAGTTATCATGATAAATTTAGGCCATGGTTATCATGATAAAATTAGACTATGGTTATTAAAATAGTGGGTGGTTATCATTAGTTATTTAAGGGCCCCTTCACCTATATAAAAGGGACCTCCCTCACCTCAGTTTAGATCCATCACATATATATCCCCTTTCCATCCCACTCTTATATTCTTCTCCTATTGCATGAGAGAGAGGCTTCTTCTTGTTCTCTACTTGTGATGAAGAGAGAAGGTTGTTATCCCCATTTTTGATACCTGTGGTTTTTTTCCCACTTTGGGATTTTTCCACATAAAAGATTTGTGTCCATTGCTCTTTATTTTCATCTCATTTCATATTTTGCTGCCAGGTTTGCTAACAGTAGTTTTGTATCTATGCATAATTTCATACCAGTGGTCACTGCTCTGCCTCGTAGCAAAATAGACTAGAATGAATGTGCATTTGTAAATTCTAGTAAACTTAAATACCAAACAACTACAGCAATAAGGAAGAACTACAAAGTGCAACTGGTAATAAATTTAGTTAGATTACCAAACGGCTAAGGAAAGAGAAACTGGAAGCTATGCAGGGTAAACTACAACTTGAAAATGGATAATTAGCACCACTACGGATTAAGCTCTGAAAATAACATAAAAACAACTTTACAGGTCTCACAAGAAAATTCAGATAAAGAAACACAGCAATTGCAGGCGTGCAAAAGTAGCATATACGTCTTGCCTTTTGACCTGGAATCCGCTGATCATATCTGCAAGGCTCTTGACAGCCAGCGTTTCTCCCCATTTCCAGGGTTTCTTCATCATATGGGCCTCAATGTTTCAAGAAGGCCCTGCCAAATGCCTCCTTCAGACGTCGAACAACTTACAGGTTGATCATCATCATAAAAAGACCGGAATCAACGCACAAGCGCGTTTTTTGTGTTTATCTATCATTGTCTCCAAATTCCTTGGGACACCAAAGAGATGGTACGTATCCAGTGGAAATAATACATACATCCACTGTGGATGCTGCAATGGCATCTTAAATTCAATCCAGGTCCTCTTTATCCAAAAAACACACTTCAACGCCTCTGTCCCGTAGCAGATCGTAAATGTGATAAGCCACAGTTTCCTTGATGTCGGCCTCCGTGACTTTCGAACACCTCCTGGAACTTGCAAGACGCATCGGCCGCTTCTGCTTCTGGCTCTAGCATTGTCATTGTCTGCGACTGCAAACGCTCCAACTTGTGTTGTACAGATTCTCGCTGCGGCTCTGGTAAGCTGCTCTTCAAACCCTTCAAAACCTGCTTGCTTGGCCTTGTTTTGTTTTTAACGTAAAATGGCGTGAATCGGTTAAGAAGGCTTAGACTGAAACATGGCTGTACTCATCGTCAGCATAAGAGTCACTCTGGATTGCATGAAGAGCATAGAAACTTCCTTAACCACATATTTATTGCTTATGCCCATGACATCCTACATTCCGTAGAAAAGCGTAAGGACACACGTGTTAACATCCATTCAATTTCTCAGCGTTTTGAAATTTGAAATCTTGGGCCCATGTGGTAAACTCACTACTATGGTGTATTTGCTTCCAAAAGTCTATTTTCACTTAGAGAGAAGATACCTTTTAAAAGTATGTCTTGTTTTCTGCTATTTGACTGGGCTAATCTAAGACCCTTTCCAAAGTAGTGTGTTTTACTATTTGGCAACGGTAAATCAAGAGTTTGAGGTTCGATGTTAGCAGGCAATATTGAGATTCATTTCAAAATAAAATAAATGATTGAAATTGTCTAATAGCTCTTAGGCATCAAAGCTAGTGTTAGAATTGTCCAATGGATCCATTAAGAGCTCTTGTGACATGTTCCATCAATTATATATATTCTTCCTAAAGTAATATTAAATATTTTTAATTGTTATATTTGAAAGTCTATCTAAAAACCTTGTAAGCATCCCTTATTTTTTAGCTTCTAAGAGCATTATAAAATGTAATGAATTTATGCTTTTAGAAAATATATGCAATGGGTTTAATCATTTTACTACTAATTGCAATGGGTACTTTGCTATTCTTATTTGTTGTTAGCTTTAAAGATATTCAACTCTTGATCCTTTTTTCTACATGTGGATTCACTTGAATTCTAATTCTAGTTGTTTAAGAAATGATAAGTCCTTTTAATGAAATTAATCTACCAACTAAATGAATACCCATGATGAATACAATTAAACACTTAATAGTTGCATGTAATTACAATTAATTCTACATCATCTTCTTAGCATTGTCCTAATAAAATAGGGTTAGTTACATGAGTTTTTTTCACTATATGTAATGATTAATTATATTCCTTAATAACCTCAATTAATCATGCATTATAACAATTTCCCTACATGATGAGGGTATCTTGACTCTAATTCTATAACTCCAAAAACTTGCATCTCGAAGGGGCCATTATTTGGAATGATGGCAAAGTACTTATTTCTTAGGTTGTAAGGCTTGGGTATGGGTAGCACTTAAAAAGAGACATTTGCTCTTTTATTAGTACTCTTATGTAACACATATAGGATGTCTAGGGTATTTAACATTTTTGTTTTTACCTTTTGCATTAATCTTACAATTCAAACATGGCTTAGCAAAGGGCCTTGTATCTTGGATTTATCTATATCATGTAGTATTTTTATTCTTTTGGCATTTTATCTTATAGGCACAAGACTTAATAATTAGTGTAACTAACATGATACTTTAATAACATGATTCACTTTTAATAAGTATTACCTCTTTGTGATAATATTTAATATGAAAATTTTCATTTTAACTTTTTAATATTTACTATTTGAAGATATTTCATATTAAGCGTGAGACTTAATTATTCATTAATTTTCCATGAGACTTTACTAATGTGATTTATGTTTTAGTTAGCCTTACTCCCTTTGCATTAAATGTTGACATGTGATTTAATATTTATCTTATTTTCAACAATGACATATTAGCCTAGTGGTAGGAATCTTGATTTGAACGCTCCAAGTCTAGATTCAATTCTGATGGACAATGTTGTGTTATATATCTTGGGGTATACTTATATTATAATTATTTCAGGTTTTCACCACACCCTAATCAATTTATCTCATTTTCTTTATATTGTGTACTTTATCTTTATCTACTAACCTTATTGTCTATGACAAGGATAAGATGATAGGATGTGGGCCCTACTAAATAAGATGTTTATCTTTATCTTGAATCTATCATAGGTTGGTTAATGGGTTTTGGGTCAAATCCTTCTATAAGCCATGTATGGATATTTGTGATTTTGTCTCTTTAAGTAGGTCATGGGTTCTTCTCTCAACCAACATTTTCCATTCATGCTTTTTTTGATCTTAAGTTTGCTAGTAGCTTATGCTTGGGATCTCAAAAGGCTTGTTAGCTAGTAAAGAATATCTTGTTAATTCAACAAGATAGTAGATCTATTTTTTTTATAATACTATCTTTTATGGATCTAATACTAATACAATTTCTTTTTTTCTTTTCCAAGTGTTATATGTTAAGTTTTGTGATTGAAAGATCATAAGGTTCAAGAAAATAAAAAAACAAATTATATTGACAAGGATACTTATGTTATAATTATTTTAGGTTTTCACCACACCCTCCTCAATTTATCTCATTTTCCTTATATTGTGCACTTCATCCTTATCTACTAACCTTGTTGTCTATGACAAGGATAAGATGAATGAATGTGGGTCCTACTAAAGAAGATGTTTATCTTTATCTTGAATCTATCATAGGCTAGTTAATGGGTCTTAGGTCAAATCCTTTTATAAGCCATGTATGATATTTGTGCTTTGGTCTCTTTAAGCAAATCATGGGTTCTTCTCTCAACCAACATTTTCCATTCATGCTTTTCTTGATCTTAAGTTTACTAGTATCTTATGCTTGGAATCTCAAGAGGCTTGTTCGTTACTAAAGAATATCTTGTTAATTTAACAACATAATAGATCTATTTTTTTATAATAGTGTCTTTTATGGATCTAATACTAATATTATTATAATAGTGTTATATATTAAGTTTTGTGATTGAAAGATCATAAGGTCCAAGAAAACAAAAGACAAATTATATTGACATGAATTAAGATAGAAGTATTGATATTTAGTCACACCATGAAGTGATGTTCAACATAGTATTAATGTTAAAGTGTTGAAGGTCTATTGAAAAATATATAACATATATATCCTAAGATGCATGACTTATTTGATGGGTTAATGTTAGATGTGTTTAGTGTGTGTATCTCAAACATGA
Organism: Gnetum montanum; assembly: GCA_015680685.1. Lineage (NCBI taxonomy): Eukaryota > Viridiplantae > Streptophyta > Gnetopsida > Gnetales > Gnetaceae > Gnetum > Gnetum montanum. The sequence goes on along the minus strand of MNCI01011145.1, from coordinate 24,273 downwards.
AAATTAGAGGCACATATAGTTGAAAGAAAATTTTCATGTTAGTGGAATAGACATGGTGAATAGTTGATAGCATACTAACAAATGTTTAGAGGAATGTCTAATTGTTAAATGAAATATAACAAACATTACCTTAACAATGACGACACTAAAATGGTGTAAACATAAACTCATGATGTTATATAATATAGACCTTATTTTAAATGTTGAGCTTTATAGAATATACCAAATCCTTAACACCATCCCTCAAGCTTAACTTTAGAAACTTGAACATGCTTTACTATTTAATTACTATCCCATGACTTAATAAAAGATGAAAAATAAATAAATACAATATTACTTTTAACCTTATCCACTATACAATAAAAGTCAAGAATTTTAGCCATTATTAATAGTTGTGGAGTAAAGGCTCTATCAAAATTTCTTTAAAATAATCATTTAAAATGAGCACCATTTAACTAAATAAAATATCATTCTTAACTAGTAAAATAATAATTAAAAGTAATATCATGATGATGAACAATATACTTTCCTAAAATAATGTTATAAGTTATTTTAGCCTTAAAGTTCTTTTGAAATGTGAGAAAGTTCTTTTTGAAATTAGGGGTGCAATTTCTTTCAAAACATATTATAAGAATATAAACCACTTGAAAATAAAAATATACTTATCATGGAAATTAAATAAGTCTAACTTTACTATTAAGCATGAGGTATTTGAAAAATAAATTATAGGCAAGAATACTTTCTAAAAGCTGTCATCATTTAGCAAACAAGTCTATATCTACATTTATTAATGTAGTGATGAAAAATCTCAATCATTTGAAAAACCAAGGATTCTCAACCATGAACAGTCTCAACCCTAAATGCCCATGGCCTCCAAGAAAGGCTAGGATTCAGGGTGTCTTGGATGGTCTAGTAGATCACCTAGGGACTTAAGGGAGGTTCAAAATGTGGGTAACAAAGTAAAGAGATGCAAATCTATAAAATAATGCATTGAAAATACAATAATTAAATCTAAAATTGGATACAAGATGAAACCATAAACTTATTAAATAAATAAAGAATGAGCTTAGAGATGTGTACAAAATTTGTGCCCAAGAGGAGGGCAAGGGGGAGGGGGGATATGTTAAAGCCATGATCAACTCCATGATTTGGTATCTCTACCATTCCCAATGCTATCAAACCTACTTTGCCACTACTCCAAATGTGCAACATTGGTCACTAATGGGGTTAAGAAATGTGAAGGATAGAGGCTGACAAAATGCTTCACACTGAGATTTGGAGATTCCAAGGGGCTAACATTGATACTCCAAGTTCATAGATCCCAAGGGGGGTAATAGGATTATAGTGGTTCTATGTTGGTAGGCCCCAAGAAGCTGCATTTTTGCTAGGAAGCAAGAGCTCTAGGATGCCAAAATGCTCCAAATGCAATGTGTATGTAACTGCCATAGATGTGGAACTTTGAAATGGAATAAGGGTTTGACTTTTATAGGTTTTTGGCCATGATTTGGACTGCAAATTGGTTACCGAATTGCTACAAATTGTTGCCATGTTCAAGGGGTATGTACCCAATATCGAGGGGTTATCATATATGGAAAGTGTCATACCCACATGGCCATTCTATTTACTAAAAATAGTAAGGAGGGTGCATCTTCCACATTGGCATCACCCCTTCCATGCTGGCTTTGCAGGGTCCTTGTTGGATTTGACGTTAAAATCTTGGCCATGTTACTTCTACATTGGGGAGGAGGTGTTAATGCTGAGGGGGATGAGAGATCAATGCTAGGGGTAAAGGTCAAAACCCTCTAGGCTAAGTCACCTCCCTTTCCATGTTGGGGGTAGGTTAGATCCACCTGCTTACACTCCTCCACACTAGCTTTGATGCCTCCACACTAGTTTACCCCCCATGCATAGGTTTTCTAGCATAGAAAACTGTATACCCTCCATAAAATCCATTAAAATACCATTTTTAGCATTCCAAAATGTGTTTTTGAACCCCAAGCCCAAATATAGACACTAGCTGATTCTTTTTACTTGGGAAATTAGGCTTTGACCACTTATGAGGCATTTTTCAGTCCCAAAAGTGTGAAATATGTGAGATTTCCCCTTATGGGTTACAACCTTCACATTTACAATGAATTTTTGCCTCGGGTTTCATGGGATGGGGTTACAAAAGATACAACATGAAAATTTGGTGATTTTTCATTGGCCCCTCTTTGTTGGTGTCTAGAGGATTAACTTGAGAGTCACTGACAAAGAATACAAAACATTACTATTGGTCCACCACCAATGTTCCCTCTTCATGATTGATCTAGTCATGTCAAACCATGCCAAAGAATGCTTGTGATGCTAGGATAAGGTTATGATGAGGAAATGGTAATTAAGGAGATGGTTATGGAGGCTAATAATGCATTCCAAGATTTTTCATCATGGCTATAGTGTGATGTTGATATGTTTTGAATTGTTGGTCACTTAGCAAAAGCATTTGGACTTTAAGAATTTATTAGTAATTCAGCCCCTTGGTAATTTGCTCCCCTCTCTCTTTTTTTGTTTGTGGGGTGAAACCTTCATTGAGTTTCATTGCTGATGAGACACAATATTGCGGCAGTCATGATATCGCGTCATCCCCTACGATATCACGTCATCCACTGCGATATCGTGGTTCGCCGCCAAGCCTATAAATAAGAGGAGGCTTTCCCTTGTTTCATCATCCTATGCTAGAAGTAGGAAAACTCTGGCAGATTGATCACTCTAGAGATAGAATATTTTCCATGTGCCTGCAGTAGGAGTCCTAAAGTGAACGGATCCTTATTTGAGCAACATTGTACTTGAACACAAGTTGTGTACGACAATAAAGATGAACTTCCTAGATAAACCTTGCAGTGCATGGAATAGGATTTTATTTTAATGTTATTTATTGGTTTCTCTCTCTCACCCCTAAACTCCTAGAATGCGTAATGAGTATGACTTGATTACGAGTATCTAAGGATGTGTACGGATAATCAAGGAATCGACTGCTCATCGCAACGCGGTATGAGTACGACTTGATTACAAGCATCTAAGTGTGACTACTTGGTAACCCAGTGGTGTATCTAGGATCTACGCTTGGTAATCCCAGTGGTAGTCATGCACCAAGATGTGTACGGTTAGTCAAGGAATCGGCTGCTCATCGCACTTAGGCTAGATTAGATTTTCTCAACCCTTTCCTCCTAGTTAAGTGTCTCAGTACAACCACTTCGAGCATGTGCATTATGCTTGGTGATCCCAGCAATGATTAGCATTTGGTAGCCACGGTTGCATCGGTTCAAGGTTGTACGGTAAGTGGGAACGGATGCTAACGCTAGGTAATTTAGACTTAGTTCATTAGTTAGAGTTAGTTAGTTTCTCCAACCCTTCACCTCGATAGCATAGGAGATAAAACACATAAAAATCATAAAAATCATATACCTCAGACTTACTTAACCATACACCAGGACAACTACAAGTAAGTCTGGGAAGACAATGAATGATTAACCCCAAGTGTTCCATGGTGCGTGTAGGCACTTAGTCTGCGGAGTTTGATCAGATCGCGCATGCTATGCTCGTTTTGTATGGTTGAGTGTAGGGGTACCTCGCCACTCATCATTGGCACTGTTGCCGGTGACTAAGTGTTTGTGCGCTGAATAGAACATAAAGGATATCACTCACAACGTTGGAAGCCTAAACAAACCTTCGGGTTAATCAAGATAAAAAATTATATAATGGTGAAATAGAACACCGATAAAAATGTCTTATTCTAACAAGAGCAACTCACCACCTAGTGATAATACAAAGAACAGTCGGCAATCAAAAACACATAGCCGAAATCAGCCAAGTCCTAAACAATACAAGATAGTTTATACTCATCCGAATGAGTATATTCCAAACTTTACCTTTATCCTCCATCAAGACGAACAACTGTGATGGAGAGATTTGTAAGGTAACATCGTGTTACCTCTAGATCGATTAGTCTCTAACATGCTTTTCTGTGCTTTAGCACAGATTGGCATGACAGAATTGTACACTGAATACGTTGCGGAAAATTTTGACATGAGGGATTACCATCCCACACCTTTACAATGTATGAGGAACTCAAGGCAGGAGAGTCAACATACCCTATTGAAGGGCAAAGGCCCACACGTCCTTAGTGAAATAGGAGATGATGGACCCATTATAACGGGTTCTCTAGTAAATGATGTTCCCTCTACTAATGATGGTGATGAGGTTGGGTATCAGAACCTATGATCAAAGTTACATAACACTGGTTCTGATGCCCGTGAACACTGGCTGTTCACAAAGGGAACAACAACTCATGATAAGGATGGGCACTTAGATCATCATCATGATCGGGGCCGTAGCAGCAGAAGAGAAGGTAGGAAACATTACCATGGCGATGGTTCCCCTTCTTCTTCTCCTTCATCTCATCACTCACCCTCTCCTTCCACATCTGGGTGCAACCAGCATGAGCATAACGGAGAGGATAAAGGTAAGAAAAATGAGAGACCTTGACGAGAGAGTCGAGAGAGAGGACAAGGGCAAGGACGTAGGGAGAGTAGGGAACAACAAAGACATCATAGGTGTCATGAAAGAGATGATCATGATGAGCCCCTACTTGCAACTCGAAGTATGCTTGACATAATGGAGGTTGTAAGAATTCCCACAACGCATTTAAAAGATAGTCGGATCAAACGCTTAGACATGAACAACATCTCACAATTTGAAGGGGGATACAATGTTGATCCGCAGCATCATTTACAGGTATTCCACAATGCCTGTGCCTTGCAAAATATAGAAAAAAAGTGGTAGAAACTAAAGTTATTTCCCAGGACACTCATTAAGGAAGCAGAGAGTTGGTACTGGTCCTTAGAACCGGAAACCATCAGGAGGAGGAGTACGATGCTAGAACTCTTCAACGATAAGTATCAGACGTACTCCAGAGTGTCTAATTTGCATAAGTAGATCCAAGGCTGGAAACAAGGTACTTATGAACCCTTGGCTGCTGCCATGGCCCGCTACTACACATTGTTACATTGTTGCCTGGGTAATGGGTACACTCAGCAGGATCAACTTCGCCACATCGTGGATGGGCTACGACATGAAACAAGAAGAACCCTTGGGACTTATGCCCAAGGGAGACTATCACAACTTAGAGCCCATGAAGTACATCGCTCGTTGGAACAAGTAGCAAAAGAAGAAGGTGAGCTACGTAAGAGGGAAAGTGTGGAATAATACAACAATGATCCCTCCCTTCGAAAGAAGGGAGTGAAATTTTGTGATGAGGAGGATGAGTCACCACTCAAAGAGTTGGTGAGTCGAAAAACCTTGCCGATCCAAAAATTAACAATTGAAGTATCGGCTAAGGTAGATCAGCTGTGGGATTCCTTAGACTCAAGACTTGAAAGTATCTTGAAAATTGTAGAAGAGTCTAAGGAGGAACGAAGTAGTGACAAAGGTAAGACAAAGTAGAGAAATGCAAGCCCTGCACATAACAAGGGTAAGGGGAAAATTCTTATCTTCGATGAGGCTATGGACTCTGACACAGATGATGATGGTGGATGTGAGATCTGCCAATATGACCATCCTAATGGATGTTGTCCAATTATCTCACATCTACAAGAGTCTGGGGTGTATGCGCTTAATCCAAGACTCAACCAATGACAAACACCCTGAAGGTTACCTTATTCACAAGGTAACCCAAGGCATTTTCACCAACCACTAACGTACTATCCAAGTGGAACTCCACCACAGCCCATCGGATAGCATCAGCAGTGGCAATACCCATAGTCATGGGGGATGCCATCGCTGAAACAACAGTACCCTTATTGGTAGCCCAATCCTTATGGTTATTATGTGCAGCAGCTAGTTTCTCCAAGTGAATCTATGGGTCATACAACTCCCCAACATCACTACCAAGTCTGGGAGTACTTCAGGAGGACTCCTTCTCCTTTGGGAGGTATCTCACATTCATCCCATTCTCCAACTCTATTCGCACCGCTTCCGCCTGTAATTCCCATACAACCTACTCCAACAATGCAAGGGGAACGCCCTACTCAACCGCAGCAACGTAACACTGTGAGAGCTGTAAATATTCAACTTGGTGCTGGTTCTGACAACTGCACAAAGAGAAGGCCTTTCTTCAGAACCAAAATCCCAAACAAACTCTTGCAACAATAAATAGTTGAGCCGATGTACATGCCTCCACCATCTAACACTTCGGAGCATCCTTCAGTCCAAAAGAGCTTAACACATATGATTATGTTGATGCATACTGTAACCGACTAGATCAAGGTAGGCCACCTTCCCAGGAAACTAACTGATCCTGAAAGTCCCTTAATCTACCTTCAAGTCATTGGAAATGAACCACATAGGGCTCTTCTTGACTCAGGTTTTGGAGTCAACTTAATTTCACAAGAGATGTATCACGCCTGGAACCTACCCCAACTTAAGAAGAGCAACATTCAACTAGAGCTGGTAGACCAACCCATCATCATTCCCTTGGGATTGGTGGAGGACATCATTACCACTATGTGTGGTTGGTCTTACCCAACTAATTTCATGGTGATTGAAGTCAACAAAAACGAAGGGGACTTCCCAATTATAATGGGAAGGGCATGACTTAGTACAGTAGACGCATGCCTTAGGATCCGAGATCTTTCCTTGGAAATATCTAAGATAAATATTTATGGAAAGATTGAGAAGAGGAAAGTTCCATGTATCATATACAATAATTCATTGGGTGATGACATGGAGGAAATGCCTCCATGCAGTAGGTGTGCCCTTGAAACTTTGAAACAAAGATGCCTGTATGTAGTAGCCACACAACCAGTAGAAGACACCTCGTGGTTGACAGCTACTAGAAGGAGCAACCAAATATGTATGGAATGAACTAAGGTACTAACCCATGCCAACAACAAAGGCATAGACACATTGGAATATGAGCGTCACCAACTTCCACCCCTTAATATAAGATCATCAATTGGGAGAAGTTGGACACTTCTTAGAAATTCAAATAGACGTTCATTATTTTGGATCTCTCCCTTTCCACTTAGTCATGGGGGAGATGACCACCTATGTTAACCATATGGGGCCCTCAGTTTTTTAAATTTTTTATTTTACAACGTTTTTGTTTTACAACATTTTTGTTTTACATGTTTTTGTTTCACAAGTTTTTGTTTTACGCATTTTTTTACAACGTTTTTATTTTACAAGTTTTTTGTCTTACACATTTCTTTTACACGTTTTTGTCTTACACATTTTTTTTTTACAAATTTCTTTAACTTTTCTTATTTTTGTTTTACAACATCGTTGTACCTTTTCATTTTTTCTGTATGTGTGTGTGTGTGTGTATCCACCCTATAAGTTTGTCACCAAATAAGTGTTTGGAATGATGGTATGAACTATTTTCATATTGATTGCTAATGTTTGGTTCTTACCTTTAAGTCACAACGTTGATAATAAGGTATGTTTCTTTTGATATGGCAGGAAATGAGTTCACTCCATCCATCCATCCACCAAGTTCTATGGTCTCTCTCGGCTTGAAAATGTACAGTCCCCTTCTAATAAGAACTTTAACGAATAGGTGACTAGGCATTTATCAAACTAAGGAAGGACTCAAGAATTGAAAAGGGTGTGACTTCAAGGGAACTTGATGCATTTGTGTTGGCCGTTCTCTTGGGTGCTTGGATGTTTTCTTTTTGAGTTTTCTCGCCATTCCGATGTTACCCCAATTATCAGAAGCTGAGACAATAAAAATAAAAAGTCTTTGCATGGTGTGGTTCTCAC
>MNCI01011145.1:3929-16035 GCA_015680685.1 Gnetum montanum | reverse complement strand
TGCTTTGGGGAGGACCCACTGACATTCCTATTTGGTGCACTAGTTAACTTATTTTCCCTAACATTTTTGCAATTAATTTTATTTTTTTCATTACCATCTTGACATCCATTCCCTCGATGCTATAGTTGTCCCTTTTTATCTATCTTTCTTACTCCTTTCCTTTCTCCTTTCTAACACTACCGGAGGTTTGCGATTAGTCATGGGGGTACGGGGCCCAATTTTTTTGATTTTTTCCTAGCCCCTAATTTTTTGATTTTCTTCCTAACCCCTACATCTTTGGTAGTCATCATTAATATATCTCCCAATCCATATCAACCATACCAAAACCTAGCCAATGAACTTACACCGAAGCAAGATATCAATTACATGATGATTCATTTACCCTTGCTAATATAAGATTGTGTTGTGTGTGTAGATGGCGATCATGCAATAATGGACCAGATCTAGAGGGAACACATGGAATGGAGTAGCGCTATAGCAGCTATGCAAGGAGCAAGATCGATGGCACGCTTACTGATGGACAATAGAAGGCGTAATCTTGGCGTTGGAAATAACAACACTTCTTTCTCTCTCTCTCTTTCTTTCTTAGCTACCAACTAAGGCCTGATGTCATTGTAATAAGGTGTTCATCCTTGTTGTCATGAACACCAGTTTTGTCAAGTCTTGTAATGATGATTCATTCACATGTCATCCCATTAGTTCCATTCTCCTCAATAATCCCATACCTTTCCAATATTTTGTAAGGAACTCGAGGATGAGTTTTCATTCAGTCATGGGGGTATGATGAGACACGATATCGCATAGGCCATGATATCGCATCCCATGTGATATCGCGTACGCGATATCGCGTCATTCCCTATGATATCGCGTATGTGATATCACGGTTTGTCGCCAAGCCTATAAATAAGAGGCGGCTTTCCTTTGTTTCATCATCTTGGGCTAGAAGTAGGGAAACTCTGGTAGATTGATCACTCTAGAGATAGAATATTTTCCATGTGCCTGCAGTAGGAGTCCTAAAGTGAACGGATCTTTATTCGAGCAAAATTGTACTTGAACACAAGTTATGTACGGCAATAAAGATGAACTTCCTAGATAAACCTTGTAGTGCATGGAATAGAATTTTATTTTAATGTTATTTATTATTTTCTCTCTCTCACCCTTAAACTCCTAGAATGTGGAATGAGTACGACTTGATTACGAGCATCTAAGGATGTGTACGGATAATCAAGGAATTAGCTGCTCATCGCAACACGGTATGAGTACGACTTGATTATGAGCATCTAAGTGTGACTACTTGGTAACCCAGTGGCATATCTAGGATTTGCGCTTGGTAATCCCAATGGTAGTGGTGCACCAAGATGTGTACTATTAGTCAAGGAATTGACTGCTCATTGCACTTAGGCTAGATTAGATTTTCTCAATCCTTTCCTCCTAGTTAAGTGCCTCAGTACGACCACTTCGAGCACATGTGTTACGCATGGTGATCGCAGCAACGATTAGCGTTTGGTAACCACAGTTGCATCGGTTCAGGGTGTGTACGGTAAGTGGGAACAGATGCTAACACTAGGTAATTTAGACTTAGTTCATTAGTTAGAGTTAGTTAGTTTCTCCAACCCTTCACCTCGATAGCATAGGAGATAAAACACATAAAAACCATAAAAATCATATACCTTAGACTTACTTAACCATACACTAGGACAACTACAAGTAAGTCTGGGAAGACAACGAATGATTAACCCCAAGTGTTCCATGGGGCGTGTAGGCACTTAGTCTGCGGAGTTTGATCAGATCGCGCGTGCTATGCTCGTTTTGTATGGTTGAGTGTAGGGGTACCTCACCACTCATCAATTGTTAGGGTTAGTTTGATATATTTTTTCCATTAAATGAGTTGCATTATACCAAATGGACTTGGTTTTTCCATTGAGATGAAATGTGTTATGCTCGATGGACTTAATGGTTTTTCCACTAAATGAGCTACATTACATTCAAGTGGACTTGAGGATTATGCATGATGAAGAGATATCATATGAATATAGTGCACGAGTGGAAAACATAGGTCAACAGTATTTTCCAAGGTATGGAAGGCTATAATTAGGCTATGGGGTTGGGCTCAAGAAGTGATGCTAGAGGGAGGGCAATGCTACAAGCACTCTCAACATAGCAAGATAAGCTCACTGAATCATGCACATCAAGGTCACATGGTGACTTGCTATCATAATGAGTTGAACCCTTGTGATGTCTTTAGGCTTCATCTTACAAATACAACTCTAAGAAGACAAGAAAACCAAGAAAACAGAGCATGTTATAACATTACAATGCATATAGGCCAGATAGAATGATAAAACCATGCTACCTAGGTTACAGATGTTGCTAGTTTAAGGCTATGGTAGGCCATGGTACTAGTTTAAGGCCTTTGTAGGCCTTGGTGCCAGTTTAATATCATAGTGAACCATGGCACCATTTTAAGGCCTTAGTAGGCCATGTTAGTAGTTTAAGGCCTTGGCAGGCTATGGCATCACCAGTTTTAGGCCTTGGAAGGCTATGGAAAGTAGGCTCGATTGTTAATGATTGTTAGTTATATGTAATATGGATTTAGATAGGGATGATTAACCAGATTGGCCAACTCATTCCCATCCACATCGATGATCTAGAATGCTCCATTACCATAGGCTCTTGTGACAAGGAAGGGCTCTTCCCATTTGACTAAGAATTCATATGCATGCCTAAGGATGGCTTTGAGGACTAGGTCATCCTCCTTGATCTTATGCTTGGTCAAGTTATGGTGGTGCTATCCTTTTTTCCTCTCTTGATAGTGCTCAATGTAAGCAAGTGCTTACATATGTTGCTCCTCCACTGAGTCTAGGTTTTCTATCCATAATTGCTTACTTTATTCATCATTGATGAAGTTAGTCAAGGACACCTGAAGTGATGGTACATGCAATTAAAGAGGTAAAATAGCTTTAGAGCCATAAACTAGGCTATAAGGTGTTATATTAGTTTCCAAATAATAAGTTGTATGATAGGCCCATAGTGCATGGACAAGTCACTCATGCCATTTGCACTTGCTGTTATTGAGCATCTTCTTGAGCAAGTTGATGATGGCCTTGTTGCTAGCTTTTGCTTGTGCATTGGCTTGAGGGTAATATGGAAATGAGAAAGAATGCTTACTGCCTAGGTCACAACAAAATTATTTTGTTTCTTGGATACTAAATTATGGTCCATTATCTATAACTATGGTTATGGGTATGTCAAATTGTGCTACAATGTTATCCAAGATAAATTTATAGACTTGCTTAGATGTAGTTTTACTTATGGAAATAACGTAAACCCACTTTGTAAATTATTTATTTGAGATGATGATGAAGCTATGCCCTACAGAAGAGTTAGGCATTATAGGTTTAATGATATCCAACCCCCATTGTTGAAACAACCAAGTCATTTGAGTAGTGTGAAACTTAGTTGATGGTACATGTATAAGGTTGCTATGCCATTGGCACATGTCATAGCGCTTAACCTTTTGTAGGTAGTTGCTTTCCATATAGGGCTAATAATAGCCTAACTATCTAATCTTAGTGACCATAGCTCTAGGTCCTATATGTCCCCCACAAACACCTTCATGAACCTACTCTAGGATTGTTTTGTCTTCAGTTTTACCTAAGCACTTGAAAAATATGCCATCATAAGATCATTGACATAATTTGTTATCACCTACAATGAAATACTACTTCGATCATTTGTGTACAATGTCCTTTTGAGTAGTAGTCAAGCCTTGTGAGGATTCACCATGCATAAGATAAAATTTGATATCATCATATCGCTCTCTGGTAGAAGAAGTATGAGCTATGACCACATAGGTATCTTCAGTGCTCTATGTGATGGGAATAACATAGCCCATAGTTAAGGTGGGCAACTTACTAAACACATTTGGCGTAACACTGAGGGCTAATGTTGCAATGACATCAGCTATGGAATTCTCGTTTTGGGGTATGTGTTGGATATCAACATCTATAAATTATTTTAAAAATTGCTTCCCTAGGTCATAGTAAGATTGTAAGTGTTTGGTTTTACATGCATAGACCTTGGTTACTTGGTAAACCACAAGTTGTGAATCACCTTTGATCATTAAGCATCTAATTCATAGGTCATGAGCTACCATCATTTATCTAATCAAACCCTCATACTTTGCTATGTTCTTGGTACATGGAAATTCAAAATGATAGGTGAAGGATTACATTTCACTAGATGGAAATGTCTTGATGGCATTAGCACTAGCCCCATGAGCACTTCAAGCTCCATCAAAGTGCATGACTACCTCATAACTCTCACATACCTAGGTAAAAAAATTAATATGTTCATCAGGGAATTTATGATCTATGGTTGCTTGGTCATCGATAGGTAAAATAGTGAGTTGTATAGTTATAGCTTGACCTTTTGTTGAGGATTGAGAGATGTAATGAAGGTAAAACTCTATAGTTATGTCCTTCCATTGGGCTATACAACTACGTTTGTAGATGATGGTCATTATGGCTCTGAGCATGTTATCTTTGCACATGACATTGACTTGGCTTCTGAAGAGGTAGTGTCTCCACTTCTTTAATGAGAGGACTAATGCTAGACAATACTTCTCCACTTCAGTGTATTGATCTCATGGAAATTAATGCAATTCTAAGGTAGTATATTGACATCTCTGCTCCATTATCATGTTTCTGATAGAGTATAGAGACAATTGATGTGTCAAAGATGATAAGGTAGATGTAAAATGACTTACCTTCTTATGGAGGATAGACTATCGGTAGTTGTGCCAACTCTTGCTTAAGGTTTTCAAAGATCTCTTGGCATTGAGCCTTCTACTCATAGTGAACCCCTATCTTAAGCAAGTGTTGCATGGGTTGTAACTTATTCGTAAGCCTAGCAATAAACCTACGAATAAACTATAATTTTCCTTGTAATCCCCAAAGCTTCTTAAGATTGATAGGCACTGCTAATTTGGATACAACCTTAACCTTAATCAAGATCAATAAGAATCCCTACTTTAGATACTACAAAGCTAAGCATCTTATCAATATTGACACCTAAGATAAACTTCTTAGGGTTGAGCCTAAGCTTGTAAGCACAAGATCTAGGTCATTAGCATGGTCACTAGCCACTTTGAACTTAAAGACTATATCATCTACATAATCTTTGAGAAAACCTAGCATGTAATCGCTAAAGATATAGGTCATGGCTCATTGATAGGTTACTATTGTATTCTTAAGGCCAAAGGACATCATAGTATAGTATAAGGTGTCCCAAGAGGTTATGAAGGTCATGCTAAGTTATTGCTCTAGGTTGATCCTAATCTAGTTGTATTCTGAAAACCCATCCATGAAAGATAATAAGGTATGCCTAGTCATGGTATCAATGAGTTGATAAATATTAGGTAGAGGAAAGTCATCCTTGATAGTCTCCTTATTAGGTCTCAAAAATCAATGCAAATACAAATACTCTCATTTTTCTTAGGGACTACCACTATGTTGGACACCCATTCTACATAGTCAATATCTAAAATAAAACTTGCTTGGTAGAGCTTTAAGATCTCATCACAAACTACCAAAGGAAAATTATGTCTAATTTTATGCACTTTTTGCTTAATTGGTCTAATGCTAGGATCTAGTATGATGTTGTGTTGTACTAAACATGGGTCTATACTTGGCCTATCCTCATATCACCAATCAAAGATCTTAATATTATCCTATGGAACCTTGGTGATGTCTTAAGCCTATTGAGGTTCTAATGAGGAACCTAGTTTAAGGCTTTTCTCCTTACCACTATGTGTTGTGATAGGAACCTCAACTAGAGTCTTCGATTATGTCATCCACCTCTAAGTTAAGGGTTTTGACTAGGTTTTCATGCCATTCTAGAGGTTCCTCAATAGAGGTTATGTGGTTGACAAGACTCTCAGGCTTAAGGTCTAGGAAATCAGGGTCAATATACAATTCTACATCACCATGGGGTTCATATAGGCACAAAGGCAAACTGATATATTTTTAGGTACTCATACTTTAATATTGCATGTCAACCAAAAGGATATTAAGTGGAACCTAGGTAAAAGTGAATAACCAATGCTATAAAATTATGCAAATACATGCTATACTAATGGAAACAAGGTCATCCAAGGCTATAAATAGAGTAAAAACAAGCAAACAAAATGAAATAAGGGCTAAATAAAGGTTAAACAATGGGAAATATGAGAAATAAGACTACAAATGATAAACAAGGGTCACAACTTTGCCAATTTTGGGCCATAGCGGGCCATGATGCTAGTTTAAGGCCATAGTGGGCCATGGTCACATGGTATTAAATGATGGTTAGGAAAGGTCAAACCCCACTATTTAATAGCAATGAAAAGCTAGAAAGAGGTAAATAAGGTAATAATAAGGCAAATAAAGAAAATATAAGGCTATGTAAAGGCTATACTAGGTCAAGAAGATCAACAATGTAACAAAGGACCCAAAACAAGTTGAAACATCATGTAATAAGGCTAAATAAAGTGGAATAGGCTACATATAGTGAAAATTGGCTAATAGAGGTTAAACGGTTTAAGTTTTGCTAGTTTTAGGCCTTAGCAGGCCATAGCTAGAGGCTACAAGGGTCATGGGCTAGTTTGGGCATTAATTAGGATTGTTTTTGGGTAGTTTGGATAGAAAAAAAAAGGTTTTTGAAGCTTACACACTAGAACCCCCCTTTTTCCATGTTGGCTAGCATGGAAGGGATGCCCCCACGCCCCCCCCCCCCCCCCCCCCCCCCACCATCATGGAGAAAACATCCAAAGGATTTTCAACGCTTGTTCTGGCTAATTTTCAACTCTTGGTAGCTTGCATGTCAATGCAGTCAGCAAGGGAATGAAATGGATCAGTTTTGACACTCATTTTAATCCCTAGAACCTTTCTTTTAAGCTTGGAAATATCTTCCATGTAAGCTAACATGGAGCCAGTGTTTTAGGACCTTTCCAAGGAAACATAGGACCAGATCTATTGAAACTGGTTACTTTTAAGGTTAAGAATAGTAAAAAAGAAAGATTTTAGGTCACACCCATTATCTCCATGTTGGTCAAAATGGAGGAGGGAGTGGAGGCACCTCATTTTAGAGGATGCAAAACTAAGTTAATATAGGGTCAAATAGGATTACATGGACAGTTGGTACTAAGATTTGCTAGTTGTGCCTCTTCTAGTTGCATTTAGGCCTCATTTGGGTAGGGTTTTAAGTGTTAGATCAAGTCTCAGGTAGTCTCCATGTTTGTTCCACATTGGCCAACATGGAGTAGAGGGATTGATCTTGCTTGTTAGTTCTAAAGAGGTTTGGGATGTAAATCAGTCAATTTTCTAAGCTCCTATGGCTGCAAACATTAGTTTTCCAGGATTTTAGCTAATTTTGGTCACGTTTGAAGATTTTTTAAGGCTATGAAAGGTTATACCTCCCTTGATCCATGCTGGGAGGTTTCTCTTGTGTGAAAGAAAAGACTTGATGAGAATTTAGGATTCAAATGAGGTGAAATGAGTACAATCTTCAAGATATGAGGTCTTAGGATTCTTCAGTGTAGATTTTTAGTTTCTAGGAATGTCGATTTGTTGTTTGAGGTAAAAAGGTAGTCCATCCATGCTAACTCCACAGTAGCCAACATGGAAGAATCAAAAGGTTTAGATCTAGGCCAATTTTGGAAAAGGTTGACCATGCATGTTATCTCCTAAGCTTGCCGATGTCAAATACTAGGGTTTAGTGTTAGAATTTAGTAGTTTTGAGGGTTTCAAAGTGGTTTTTACAGCTTTTCCATTATCTCTACATTGGCTCCATGTTGTCCAGCATGGAAGAGGGGGTACTCAACATGGAATACTTTGGGTTGTTTTTGTTTTGGCTAGTTTGGACTTGTTTCACGAGGTTTTGTGACTCCCAAAGATGTTGAAAAAGTTCTAGAGTGGAAAGTTGACAGTTTTGAGCGCTTCTAAATGGTTTTAGAGGTTACTCCATTGGTTCCACATTGGCTCCATGCTAGCTAATGTGGAATTAAATAGCAGGATCAAAAGGGATTACTTTTGGCTACGTTTGGTCAATTTCTTAAGGTTTGAAGGCTTTAGAGGGTGTCAATAGGGTTCCAAGGTGCATGCAAGGTCATATAATGTCATTCTAAGATGTCTGTAAGTCCAAAATAAGCCCCCCTCAATCTCCATGTTAGCTCCACACTAGCTACATAGGGAAGGGCATCCCCAACATGGAAGAATTATAAATCTTAAATCTAGACTAATTTTAACCTTAATCAATCATGAATTTGTGCTCCTAAGGGTACCGAGGTCAAAGGTTAGGGTTTAAAGTTAAAACTAGTCAATTTGAAGGTTTCCTAAGTGGTTTTTGAAGTTACCCCTCTAGTTTCATGTTAGCCAGCATGGAACCAGCTAGGAAGATTAAAGGGGATCAATTTTTTGCTATTTTAGGTCAATTCTAGCTATGCATGTAAAGTTCGAAGGTTGGTGGTGTCAATAATTAATGACCAAGCTTAAAATCTATCAATTCCAATGGTTTTTTTAGCTTACCCCATAGGCTTTGTGTTGGCTCTATGTTGGTCGGTGTGGAACTAGCTAGGAGAATCCAAAAGGATTAACTTTTGGCTAATTTTGATCATTTTTGATCATGCATGTATGTTTCCAAGGTTGTAGGAGTTGAAAGTAAAAGCCTAAGCCTAAAATTTGGTAGTTTGTAAGGGTTTTGAATGCTTTTGTAAGCTTCCCCCTTATTCCACACTAGTTCCATGCTAGCTAGCATGGAACCAGCAAGGAGAACCTTGGAAATTGTGAAAAAAGGACCATTTTTGACAATTTTTAGCCACCAAAGTTCTTGGGGAGGTTGATGGTGTTTATGTTTTATTTTTTATTTATACATTTTTTTATGTCATGGTTTTGGTTATGTTGGTTATTGATTGATTGTGTGTTGTTATGTCTCAGGCCTCATATGATGTCAATAGCCCCAGCGATGTAGGCGATGATGATGATGATGATGCACCACCTCCTTCCCCTTTAGATATCTCTTTGGCATAATTGAATGCATGATGTGATAGCTTTAGTTGATGATTTTTAGTTTATTTTATTTTATGTTGGATGCTGTATAGGCCATATTGGCCAGTGCTTGAGTTGTAGACATTTTGACACTTATGGTTTAGTGTTTTAACATTTATGCCATACAACGTGGTCATGGCTATATATATTACTTTAAGATGTTTTAAATTTTAAGTTTCATTTTTTTGGCTATATATATCATTGATGGCTTTACTTCTTTAAGGTATTAAGGTTATAAATGTTGTAAGTAAGGCTATGTTGCAAATGGCTATGTTGGCTATGTTGAAAATGGTTAAACTATGAATGGCTATAGGATAAGGGTTACTTGCTAGTTTTAAGCCATGAAGGGTCATACATTTATCACCATTTTAAGATCATGGTAGGCTGTGATGCCAATTTAAAGTCTTAGTGAACTATGGTGTTAGTTTAGGGCCTTGATAGGCTATAAGTTTACTAGTTTTAGGCCATGGAAGGCCTTGCTTTTTGGAAATTTTTTGTTTTAAAATTTTATGGATTTTTTTAGTTTTGAAATTTTTATAGGATTTTAATGTTTATAATGTATGTAAAAGTAAAGAAAAGGAATGAGTATAACCAATAAGTAAAAATGAAAATGAAGGTAGAAACTTAGGCTACATGCATAAAAGAGTAAAATAAAGTACATAAAAAGGCATAACAAGTTAATAAAGAAAACTTAGGCTACATGGCTATTAGTGCATATCATTATATGGTTACAAGGGCATGGGGTGGAAGGGTTAAGGTGTACTTCACTTGTGTAGACTCTTTGTAATATTTGAAAGATTATGAAATGCATAAGGTCTACTCTACACAAGTTTGTATTTACCATGCCCTTTTCTGATGATGTTCAAAGGGAGTTCATCTCATAACACATCCTGCTACCCATCATTGTCATTCTTAGCTTTTTTCTTTCTCTTGGATTATTGGATTTCGTGGCTAGGAGATTCTTCTTGAAGCTCCACTTTAGACCCATACTCTATGTCCATGTTGTTAATAGCTAGGGGCACTACATCATCACCATGAATGTTGATTTCACCTCCCTCATAAGGAAGGTGAATCTCTTGGTGGATGGGTGAGGACATGACTCATACCTAAGCCAACCAAGATCTTCCAAGGATAAGGTTAAACTTAGGCATCTCCTCCATGATGAAGAAATCATGGTTATGGGGAATGGCTCCCCTGCCACAAAATCCTAAGAGATAGACCCCTTGATAGCAACCTTTGATCCATTAAATGACTTGAGAGTTGCTATTTATGTATGTTGTATTTGTTCTATCAAGCCTAATCACTCAATGATGGTGCATGAAATATTGTTTATCATAGCCCTAGCATCTACATGCACCTAGTGCATCTTAAACTATCCTACCCAAATCGTGATGAATAGAGGAGCCCTACTTACTTCACCATTTTCAAAATTGACTCTGACTTCACTATTGTAAAATACTAGGGATGTTGACTTGCCTTCTATTAGTGAAGAATAAACCATTATCACATGGAGAGATTTCTCATTAGCAGGGATGTCCTCACTAATGGGAATAGAAGTCAACATCTAGACTAGCACCTCACGATGCATGGCGGAAGTCATGATCATGTCATAAAAGCTTAGAGTTATGTTCTTCTACTTGAGGGACTATCTAACCTAATCCATCGCACGAAGGAAGTTTTTGTCATTGGCCATAGGCTTGTCATCTTTGTTATGCTTCACTTCCTCCATGCATTCCAAAATGTGAACTTTGACCTTAGGCTATTGTTGTTAGGGCTACTCTATGGGTTTTGGGATCATCTTGTGGTTTGTTGGTTAAAGTAGGTTGGGAATAGGAGGTCATGGATATAGCTGATATGGAAGTGGACTTTGATGGGCCCATTTCCTTTTGTGCCTTAGTTTACTTGTCACCCTTATTACTAGGCTTTTACTTATGCTTCTTCCTCTACTTGGTTGAAGCCTTTTGGTTGTTAATCATTGATTATGAGAAAGATGCTATAACACTGGCCACTATAGGAGTTTGTTACATGGTTATGTCTATTGGTTGGACTATGGATGGTTGGGTTATAGTTGACTAGGGTACCTTGATGATAAAAGGTTTCCTCAGAGACACTCACAGTGGTACTCTCTGATGACAAAGTGGGATCTTGAGCTGGTGGAAGTTAAAGAAGCCCTTTCATCATGAGGGGATATCCAAATCACAAATGGTTCCCTTACAAGAATCTAATTATCATCTGTGTTGAATGCTGATATAATGTATGTAGTGTTGTTGGCATTCAATGGGTTGTTATACAACTACATTAATTGGTTTTATGGTCAAATAGGGTTGGATGCATCTAGAACCAACTGTCCCCTATCTATCATCTTTTGTAGATCATCTTTTAGTGCAAGTTAGAAGTTTGTATCATGATTAGGTAGTTGGTAATAATGGAAAAAGCAGTCTAACTTAAAGTACTTAGGTAGTTGTGGATTATCTTTTTTTACTCTAGTGTGGTCTTTGGCTATTTTGCATAGCCTATCATGCTTCTTTTGGGAAGCTTCAATCATCTGTGCTATTGAATATGCCCACTTTTTAAAAATTGGTCTAACAGCTTAGATGGTTTTAACAGTAGCCTAGTATATTTAGACCTATCCTTCCTTTCAAAATTTGGTCTAGCTATTATCGATGTAGTGATCCTAGAGGTTGATATATAGTTATCATGATTATTAGTAGGAGCCTTAAGTGGGTTGTGTTGGCGACCGTTTGGGACGCGACCGCCAACGAGTGTCCTCGAACAGGATTTAGGTGCCCGCTGGTATCTGGCAACACCAAGGCCCAGATACCTCCAAATAACTCAGTAGTTAATGTGAGTATGTGTGTGTGCTGTTGCGGTGTGCGGTTGTATGAAATGTGACAATTTCGTTGTGTGTGAACTACAAATGACTTTACTTTAAAGAGATTCAGCCAACTTTGTCCAGTACTGTGAGTTATTTATAGTTTCCTATTTTGTTCAAACTACCTAGTCTACGCGGTCCCTATAATACC
>MNCI01011144.1:87293-105358 GCA_015680685.1 Gnetum montanum | reverse complement strand
GCTGCAACAGCACACACACATACTCACATTAACTACTGAGTTTATTTAGAGGTATCTGGGCCTTGGTGTTGCCAGAGACCAGCAGGCACCTAAATCCTATTCGAGGACACTCGTTGGCGGTCGCGTCCTAAACGGTCGCCAACAGTAACCATAGGTCACAAGTTTGATTCTACTAGATAGCACTAAGTCTTAAAGTTACAAAATTTTGTAAAAAGGAATTCTTAAACTAATTCAATAGATCCAATGGATCTCAATGGACATAAGTGAATAATTTTATTTATATTTTTCTATTTTTCCTCTAGTTTTCATTTTCAATGTATTTTCCTTCTTATTAATACATTTGTGAGGACTAAGTAATTTTTTTCTACTCAAAAAGGATGTGTTGAGATCTTGAATAAGATAAGGTATGAACATTATCACTGACATTCCTTCAACCATCTTATGTGTAGGATCTAGCCATGTCTATCTTCTATGACATAGCAGCGTCCCCATGACTACTATATTACTAAAATCTTAATGTTATTTTTTCTCTTGACTTATTTTCTTAAGTTCATCATTAAACATTATTCATCTTCTTCTTTATGGATCCTTTTTTGGCATCATAGAAACGTCCATTAAGAAAGGGAAATATTGTATCCACATTTTTAGTATTCTCCTTTGCCAAAATAAACATGATTTTAACATTTCAAATAAAATTGGAGCATTAGAAAGTTCCTAAGAATAACATTAAAAGATACATTTTTGACTCCTAGAGATCATTTTGAGTCATAATCCTAGATATAAGCATCAATTTTAATAACCTCAACAACTTCAAAGGATAAAAATTCAAAGTCTAGATAGGTGATTCAATCCCTAAACATCACCTCTACATCACCACCCTCAAAAATTACTCTGGGCCTTAGTCTTGACTTCATCAAGGCTTATACAACTTTTCTACATTAATCTAATCATGGTAAGCATTGATTTAGAGCATCATTGGTAAGTTTCATCAAAATATAAGATAAAATATACTTAAGGCTAGTTAGCTAACACTAATATGAGGATCAATGTCAGCATCAACATCACCAACTTTATTCTACTCAAAACAATTATCATCCATATATAAAAATTAACATTTCAATCTTATTTTGACCTCATGGTCCCTTTTGTAATTAGCCAACATGATTCCCAAGATATCAAATGATGAATTTAGCAAGTTTGGAGGTAGCTTAGAAGGTCAATGATGAATTTAGAACCAACTATAACTAGGTGATGCCAACACTAATGTCAACATCACCTGGAAAACATTGGAAATATAGGGGAACCAAGTTCAACAATTGATATTATGCTTTGATTCCATGAGATCCCTAACATCTCATAAGCATCATCATAGAAAAATTTGACATTGGTTTGAGCATTAGAGATAATCTCAATATCTTAATATGTTAGCATGAAGACTGTTGAAAATTATAACTCTAAGAATGGTGATGTTGATGCTAATGTCAAAATTAGCATCAATGTTAATATTCGTAGTGATGAGTCATTTTTGGTTGGTTGCATCAACATGACCTCATTGACTAGGCCTCATTGAAAAGGCCTAGTTTACGCATCTTATCATAAGTTGATGAGGCCCCATTGACACATTGTCAATTTTTGGCTATAAATACATGCCTATCAATTGCATTTATGACATTAGAGATTGTAGTTGTAGTGAAGCTCTTGCAATTTTTCCATTTAAACATTAGAATTTTTGTCTCGAGTACTTGTAGCAAAAGTCATTGAGTGTATGAATCTTTATTCGAGCATTGTTGTACTTGAGCACGATAGTGTGTGCGACAATAAAGATGAGCATTCTAATAAACCTTGTAGCATTCTAGATAGATTAAATATTTTATTTATGCTTTTAATGTTTTTAATTGTTTATTAAATGTTTCCAATTATTTATTAAATTTTTTCCAGAAATTAAGTTAATGAGGCAATTAAGTAAGATAGATTACACATATAAGTATGATCACTTCGAGCATAACACATATTCACTTGGTAATTCTAGCAACGTTATTACTTGGTACACCCAGTAGCATAGTGTTTGGTCACCCAGTACTAGATACATGGGTTCAGGACATGTATGGAAAGTGGGACCAGATGCTTATGTTAGGTCTAGTTAGACATTAGTTGATTAGTTCAATTAAATTAGTTATTCCAACCACTTTATCTCTCTTTAAGTGCCAAAACCATAAAAATAAAAAATGATAAAAATTAGATGCCTGAATTACACTTAACCATACTAGTGTATATCACAAGTGTAATTGGGAAGACCTTAAGGCAAAGATTCACTTCCTAGAGGACTAGTGCTCTGAAAATGATAAAGTCCATAGAATTTGATCAGATTGTGTGTGAACACTTTGTGATTCATATGGTTGGGTGTAGGTGTACCTTGCCACACATCATTGACACCATTGCTAGGGACTTTGTTTATTGAAATGTGTGCTATTTAGGTTTAGGTGAATACCATTGATATCGTTCTATGAATCTCAAGATCAATATCATTCCTGCTATACATAGAATTATAAAAGCACACTGAGATTTTATATCATATTGCAACATGTCTTCTTTTTCTCACAAGTGTGAAGATGTCAAACTATTGATCCCACAAGAGTACAAAGTGCTATATACTGATCTAGATGAGTTTGTGCCAAACTTCACCTTTATCCTACATCAGGATAAACAATTGTGATGGCATGATATGGAGGGTAACATTGTCTTTCCCCCTGATTGATTTGTTCCTAGGATGCTATTTAAAACACTTGAGAATTTGGGCATAGAAGATATTCATGAGGAATACATTATGAATGACNCTACCTCTACAATGTTGAGCATACTTCAAGTCACTAATAAAGGTTCATCATCATCATTGCATCGATGAAGTTGATGATGGTTTTGGCCACCCCTTTGGTCTTGGTGGCCTTCATGGTCATTGTTATCTCGTTGATCACCTATATCACAATTATTTTGATAGTAACTTCTATGAGAATCATTAGATGAAGAGGAATGTTTGGAATCAGATAAAGAGAATGAAGAGGAAGGTGGACCACCACCACCACCACCATGGTGTCTACCATCACTCTTTTGCTTATTATAATCACAATCCTTAGATCCCTTGTTATTGTAATGCTTGCCCAAGTCTCTACCTTGGCTATCACATTTTCTTAAATCAAGTTGATGAATAGTGGATCACAAGTTCAAGTTCACATCCTCATCATCAGTATAAGGGGTTGGAGAATCTTCATGTTGAGAACCATCAGTAGGAGGATCCTCATTATCAGCTTGATTTAGTAAGAATAAGGNAATGGAAAAAACTCAAGCTCTTCCCCAGGACACTCATCAAAGAAGTTGAAAGTTGGTATCAATCCTTTGATCCAAAATCTATGAATAGATAGAGTACCATGTTGGAGGTATTTAATAACAAATAACATACATACTACAAAGTGTCTAATGTAAGAAGGCTAATCTAAGGCTAGAAAGAAGAACATATGAACCCTTGGATGCCATCATGGGTTGATACTATTCACTTTTACACTGATGCCCTAGCCATGGTTATTCTCAGAGGGAACAACTTCGCCACATCATAGATGGGCTCAGAGTAGAAATAATAAGAACTCTTAGGGTGTATGCCCAAGGAATATTGTTTGAACTAAGAGCTCATCAAATCCAAAGGCTAACTGAGTAGGTAGTAAAAGAAGAAGGTAAACTATGAAAATGGAAAAGTGTAGAAGAGTATAATAAGGATGGACCCCTCCATCAAGAAACAAAAGGTTTGATTTTGTGATGAGGAGGAGTCACTACTTGATGAAGTGGTGAACAAGAAAACCTTTCCCATCTAAAAAACTATTCTTGATATTTCAATAAATGTTGACAAATTATGAGACTTTTTGGATGAAAAATCTCAAACAGCCATGAAGATTGCTGAAGAATTCAAAGAGAAAAATAGTGATCGTAATCACAAGAGATGAAAGAAGCTGAGTGTGCATATCAAAGAGGTATGGACAAAGTTGCAATAGTAGAGAAAGTTGTGGAAACAAACTTTGATGATGAAATTAATTATGACATTTGTCAATAAGAACATCCAAAGGGTTGTTGTCCTATGTTGTCACACTTACAACAGTCTAGGATGTATGCATTGAATCCTTAATTAGCATGTATAGCACCTAGACGATTGCCTTATCCTCAAGATAATCCAAAATAGTTCCACTAACAAGAATAAGCTTACTACCCTAGTGGAACTCCTCCACAACCTTACAAAAAATACCAACAATGGTACCAACCATAATAATGCGAAATGCCATTGTCAAGGTAGTAGTACCAGATCCATACAGGTACTATGCTTAGCAACTTGCCTCCCCTAGAAGCTTTGCAAGTCATACATCATTTCAACATCACTATTACCCTTCAGAGTACCACCAAACACATTCACCGTCTACCAAAGGGGAAAACCCATATCCATATTC
Source organism: Gnetum montanum (assembly GCA_015680685.1). Lineage (NCBI taxonomy): Eukaryota > Viridiplantae > Streptophyta > Gnetopsida > Gnetales > Gnetaceae > Gnetum > Gnetum montanum. Next base: position 100,874 of record MNCI01011144.1, on the reverse strand, counting down.
ATATCATCCTCCACATCCATTTGAACACACACCTCCACCTTCATCCCAGTTACCTCCAACTCCATCTATGCAAGGTGAGATTTCTCCATAGTCGTAACAATGAAATGGTACGAGGGCTCTACATTTACAACCAAATTTCTAGCCAAGAGTCTAGATAATCGATCAAGAAAAAGACCTTTCTTCCAAACTAGCAATCCTGTTCAACCTTCACAGTCTAGTCTAGTTGATTATCATGCATCTCTAGAACCCTCATCCTCTGCATCAAGCACCTTCAAGTGCCCTTTAGCCCAAGTGCTACCTAGGATTCGCATTGTAATGCAAACTCATGCTATTTTTATTTTGACCAAGGATGGTAATCTTCTTACAAAAAGATCTAATCCTAGAAGTCCACTCATTTATCTATAGATTGCTGGACATGAGCTATGGAAGTCTATTCTTAACTCTAGTTCTAGATTTAATCTCATCTCCCATGACATGTATAAGGCCTAGAACCTACCACCTCTTAAGATGAGCAACTTTTATCTAGAATTAGTAGATCAATCAATTATTGTCCCTCTAGGATTAGTAGAGGACACTATGACTATAGTTTATGGGTGTTCCTATCCTACTGATTTTTCAGTAATCAAGGTAGACAACTGCAAAAGTGACTTCCCCATCATTATGGGAAGAGCTTGGTTAAGCATGATTAACATACGTATGGGTATAAGGGACCTATCTTTACAAATATCTAAGGAAAATGAACTAGGCAAGATTGAGAAGAAGTGTATTTCATGCATCGTATACAACAATAATAGATGCAATTGCATGCAAAATATTTGGTTAATTAGAAGTGCACACATTAAAGCATGCAATCATTGTGCACAAGAAATTAACATTTAAAGGTGTCTATACACAATAGCCACAAAATAAGAGGGCACCTAGTGGCTGATAACTAACTCAAATAGTAGTGCATTATGCATAGAACCAACTGAGAGCTTAACATGTGATTATGTCAAAGGCATGAATAAAATTGAACAAGTTCAATTCCAACTCTCTAATGAAGATGATGATACCTATTGGGGAGAGTTGAAAATCCCTGATAACTTCAAGTAGGAGTCTCTAGCTCTAAAAACTTTACTGACCAGCATGGAGTATGCATTTTTAAACAATGGTAAACTGGTCATAATTAATGTTGAACTTGCTCTTGAACAAAAGGAAAAGTTTTTGAAGGTAGTTAAAAAGTGGTCAACATTCTTGACTTGGTCATATCATGAGCTAACAGGAATCGATACATAGAGGTAGCCATAGAGGTGACTGAATCCCAAATTGAAGCAAATCATCAAAGAGGAAATAGAATAACTCCTCAAGGTGGAGTTCATCTATCCCATCATAGATAGTAAATGTTTTATCCCACTTATAATTATGCTAAAGAAGGATGGAAAAATATGGGTTTGCATTAATTTCAAGCTGTTGAATATGGAAACATTTAAAGATTATTTTCCCTTACCATTTGTGGATCAAGTATTGGATACCATATTTGGACATTGTTATTATAGCTTCTTGGATGGTTATAGTGGGTATAACCAAATCCAAATTATGCTAGAAGATCAGGCCAAGACAACATTCATGAGTTCTTGAGGAACTTTTGCATATTGTAAGATGCCATTTGATCTATGCAATGCCCCTACAACATATCAATGCTTGGTCCTTAGTATCTTCCAACAATAGATTGGTAGTGGTGTTGAAGTCTTCATGAATAACTTTCCACCTATGGAGCTACATTTGAGTAAGCCCTAGACCACCTTGAGCAAATATTGAAGAGATGTGTTCAAATAAACTTGCAACTCAATTGGCAAAAGAGCCATCTCATATTCCAAGAAGGCATTGTGCTAAGGCACCGAATTCACAAAAGAGCCATTTCATGGTCCAATAAAGCATTGTGCTAGGGCACTAGATTTCACAAAAAAGGATTGAGGTAGACCCAAAAAAGATAAGTGTCATCCAAGGAATAACACATCAACTAGAGATTGTTAAATATGTTCAGTCATTCCTTGGACACACTAGCTATTACTTGTGATTCATGGATAATTTCTTTAATATTGCAAAGCCATTGGTAGAACTTACAAAGAAAGATGCACCCTTCATTTAGACTAAGGAATGTGAACATGCATTTCAATAGTTAAAAGAGAAACTTGTAGAAACACTGATCCTATGAGCACCAGATTGGTCTATACTTTTCCACATCATGATAGATGCATCTAACTACGCTTTGGGAGTAGTGCTCATATAGATGGATGATAAAAGACATCCATGTTACATCCACTATGCAAGTAAAAGCATTGTGGGAGCATAGTTAAATTACACCACCATAGAGAAATAGTTAATGGTAGTGATGTATGCTTTTGAAAAGTTCAAGCACTATGTGCTTAGCTACAAAGTATTTGTGCACACAGACCACAGTGCAATCTATTTTCTCATGAATAACCAACAATGAGCACTCATGTCATACGGTGGCTCATGGTCTTATAGGAATTTGATCTCACAATGGTAGATCAAAAAGGGATCAAGAATGTGGTTGCTAACCACCTCTCTCACTTAAGATGGGATAATAAAGAGAAGGAGAGCTCACTCTTTGACTAGTTTCCAATCAAACGCCTCTTTACTAAAGCAATAAGTGAACAAACACTTGTAAAAACAACATGGTATAATGGTATCCTCACCTGTCTTCTCACCTAGGAGATGCTGCAATATTTGGATTTTAAAAAGAAGAAATTATTTTTTCATTGGTCCAAATACTTTATAGAAATTAACAAATAGCTCCACAAGGTTTGTGCTAATTGCCTAATTTGTTGGTGTGTCCCTGACAAAGATTAATTGCTTATTCTTCAGGATGCTCAAAAAGGATCTTGAGAAGGCCACTATGTAGGGAGACACATAGCCATAAAAATATTGATGGTAGGATACTATTGGCCTACAATCTTTAGGGATTCCCACTAGTTTGTCAAATCTTGTGAATGTTGTCAATGAGACATGGGGATGACCACTAGCATGGAAGGTCCTCAATAGTGGACTCAACCACTAGAACCTTTTGACATATGGGGCATTAAATTTATGGGTCCCATCACACCCATGTCCAATGGAAAGGCATATATTAAAATAGTAGTTAACTATTGCATAAAATGGGAAGAACTAGTAGTTGTTACTAATTGTACATCATCCACTACTACTAGACTCATACAACAAAATATTGTGAATAGGTTTGGGATGCCACATTCACTAATTCTTAATAATGGAATTCATTTCAAAGGTGCCACTTTTAGAAAATTAATGCAACACTTGGGTGTTGAACATAAATTAACAACACCTATCACCCCCAAGCTAATGGTCAAGAAAAGGTAACCAATGAGGAGATCAAAAAAATACTAATGTGGACCATTAGTAAATATAGGAAAGATTGGAGCACCAAACTTAACAATTCTCTCTAGGATTATCATTCAACTTGGAAATTTTTTATTGGCTATTCTTCCTATAAGTTACTGTATGGGAAACTTCCAATGCTCCCAATTCAATCTAAGCTTCATACACTCTCAATAGTTTGTGATCTAAATCTTAACACAAGTCTAGCTTAGAAAGAAAGATTGATCAACCTGAATATGCTAGATAAAAATCAATTAGTATCCTTATCCTTGAATGAGATAAACAAGGCATCCAACAAGCAACATCATAACCTTAAAATTAGAAGACTAAAACTTCAACTAGAAGATAAGGTTCTCTATTGGAACCCCACACATGTACCCCAAAAGGAAAAATTCCAAACATTGTGGGAGGGACCTTATATAATTGATCAAAACTTTTCCTCTAAGGTCATGATAATCTACAAATGTGAAAGTCCAAATAAAAAGTAGTTGGTCAACATCCAACAAGTAAAAGCTTTCCTCAAACCTAAACAGGCTAGTGCAACTACCACCTTGATGATTGAACAACCACATTTCACTTTTTGGATCTCCATCCAAATGGCCATCTATGCTAACCATCCAAGTAGCCTCTTAGGATTTTTTCTACTTTTTTTTCACATTTTTGATTTTACATATTTTTGGGTTTTCAAATTTTTCTAATTTTTCAACATTGTTAGTACCTTTGAACCTTTCTTGATTATTTTACACTTTCTTATATATTTTACTTTGATTGGTTTTGTTTTGTTCAAGTGTGATATTTTCTTATTTTTGCTAATAAAATTGCTTTATTACCATAGGACACAATGTTTTTGTTGCTATCTACTAATGATGGTCTTTGCTTAATGTTCTGATTGTCAATCTCTAGTTTCTATTTTTGAATTTCGATGTCTGATGACCTTGACATAGTTTATTTTTCATAGAATAGGTAGTGATTCAACATCATCCACCCATATAATGAACTCTATGATTTTCCTTGTTCTGGGAATTTGAGGTCCCTTCCTTTAAAGAAATTTTTAATCAATTGATGACCTAGGTAGTTCAAAAATTAGGAAGGATTCAAAGGTTTGTTAAGGATGTGAATTCAAGGGAACTCAATGCTCTTTGTACTCATCTACTTACTTAAGTACTTGAGTGTTCTTCATGGACTTCTTACCATTCCATACCAACCACTAATAGGAAGTCAAATAAGGTCATCACATGGTGTGGTTCCCATCCAAATGAAAACAAATGATGGGAATTCAAAGCACACCCCTTAGACACAAACAACTCCTTGAAATGGTGTGGTTTCCAATTCAAAAAATAATAATGGGAATTCAAAGCACACCCCCTTGGATACATAAACAGGCTATAAGCATTAGTTATGGGACTTGAATGGCATGCACCTATGCTTAAAGGTCCCCTCTAAATAGGCCCCTCTCTCTCTCTCTTACTTTCTACTTCCCTTTTTTTCTCTTTGTGAAATGGTGGTTTTTTTGTGGAAGCACTCTTGTATCTCGAGAGGGTGGATCAATCTTAGAGTGGAAATGTAAAGTCACTAAAAGTGGTTGGTTTTGGTCTAGACTGCGGATGGATCTTCTCATGTCATTTTAAACACAAGTTCCACAAGGGACTTCTTATGACCTCAATTTAGAACTCCATTTCACCTTCTCTATCATCCACCCATGATGCCATAACTCAAATCACTGTTGTGTCCTATGTTATGCTCTATGTATTGGTTTGATGTTTTGGGATTCTTGAGTAGATTCTTTCTAGTTGGTCCTTAACTTATCATGCCATTAAATCAACTATGGGGCCCACAGACTCCTTAGTTGAGGTTATGCAAGGGCAAAAAGGGCATGAGCCTGCTATGGGGAGGACCCACTTGCATAGCTCTTGGTTTGGTTAGTTAAGGCTCCTTACCTATGACATTGCCACAATCCTATCTTTCTCTTAGTCCATTGAGTATTCTACTCAATGCTCCTTAACCTTTTACTTCATTCATCTTTTGAATTAATTTTTCATCATCTTCTTAAATTTATGAACTTCAACGTCTTCTTCTCATGTTTTCATATTGTTCTTGGCATTTTATGCTTTTATTTGATACTAATTTCACTTAGAAACTCCTTGTATTTTGCTATTTTGATCAAAGTTAATGGTGGTCAATAGCTACATCGACGAGGCCTTGTCAATGCAGTTGACCTTGTCAACGCAACCCAAAAACCCTATATATACTTTTGAGCACTTTGCAATTTTTTTCATTTTCTCATAACACATGAGGTACTTTTGCAATTTTTAATAGCCCAAAACCTTCCAGAGCCCATAACTTCCCAACCCATTGTCCAAATCACTCCATTTTTTGATGCTACACTTAGCAAAGGTAAGCTCTTTATTCTGGGGACCACAAACCTTAAGGTTTATAATGAAGATTTTTGAAAATTTTTCTAACTCTCCCAAAGGGTTAATAATATTAATAACATATAAACATCAATTTTCTTAACTATTAACCATTCCAACATCCTCCAAGATGATTTATTAATGATAATACATAAATAAATAATAATTGAAGTGATTAAATCAGCCATAATCACAACTTAGACAAGTGTAATCATCCTTAAGAGATAAAGTTATCCCAATTACTTTAAGGTTACATAATGATTGCTAATCAATGGTCTCATTGTGATTATAGATGCCAAAAAAATAGAAATGTTCATAGGAAGGAGAACCCTCTCAACCATAGGAGAAGCACCCTAGAGTTGGAAGGGGCCAACAAGAATAAGCTCAAGAATCACCAAAAGCTACAAATGCAATGGGACCTCTTTGTAAAGAGCCCAAAGTGAAATTTTTCTAATAGATTCTAGAAGAAGAAGTGTTGACTAAACAATCACAGTAAGGAGAAGTGCCTAGACCGATGCCAAGGCCTGAGGTTACTTTGACTCAAGCCTATCTTAACATCATCAGGTCTTGAGAGATCCAAAAATCAGTTTTTTAAGAGATCAACTTTGGGACATTCCTTGAGAAAGCTCCAATGGATGTCAAGACTCAACTACAAACCTCTCCCATGTGGCCAATAATTACATCTAGTTGGAAATGGTACATGGGATAGACATATATCTTCTGCAGTAATAGAAGGCTGGGTTCTATTGTAAATATCAAAGATATTTAAGTATCTTACTTGGCAGAAGCTATCACACAAGCACTTGGGTTGCTTGACATTGGAACATAGCTAGGAAAATTATCCACAAAAGGTGATCCTAAGGCTAAGAGGGAGTGGACCCAACAATGCTACAAGGTTGACCAAAAGGAGTACAGTGTGCTCACACAAGTTAGATTTCTTTATAGATTCATATTTTAAAAATTGGTAAATGCTAATTCCAAATTTTGCATTAAAGTCTCCACAAAGAATAAATTGAACTAGATTAGTATAACTTAGTAATAACTTATTCTTCAAACATTCTTCTATTTGCTTAATCAAGTATCCTCCTTGATAGAGTCTGACATTGGAACATGTTGGTTTGGCCATTAAATGTGTTAACCATACATACACATCTTCTTAATAGATGAACTTTTAGAACTACTACCAAGGTTATGTGATTTTTCCAAAATCTTGTCTATTCTTTTTTTTCCATCACTTGAAGTTTTAGAATTTCAAAAAATATTTTTTCTAAAATCCATTCAAATCTTTGTACTAATTCAAACTTGGATTCTTTATAAAATATTTCACAAGCATCCATGTTATAATTTATGCAATATGCTAATCTATACAGCTCAAAAAAAGAACTCCCATATGGACCTTTTTTCTTATAAATACCTCTATATCCCATCTTTCACAACTTTGGTTGGAATTGATATAGAAATTCCCATGGTAAAAATTCTTGTAAGCATAAGAAATCAACATATAAATCTTGTAATTCTACTAAAATGCATGGATATCAATATTTGTGCTAATCCAAGGCCCATGATGGACATAGCAGATATTGTTTCTCACTTGTTAATGATCTTGCAAGCACATTGTATCTTGCAACTTTCATTCTTATTCTTGGATTCTCTTCTAAATCATTTGTCTTCATGAGTATTATACTCCTAGTTGAAATAATATTTATAGCCTCCATGTTATTTTTTGCATATGTTTTGATTACAAGATAGATTAATATACCCTTTTGTTGATGGTTGAAGATTGTTCTATTTTTCAAGTAATTCTTCAACTAATACATCAATTGATCATTAACTAGTACATTGACTGATAATCAACTACAACAACTAAATAACAACATTATCTATTTTTTATAATTACATTATCTAATTTTAGTAATATTTATGACATCATATAATTTTAGTAATATGTAACTATATTATCTAATTCTTATTGGCCTTTCTATCCCTCTTAAAAACACTGACTTCAATAGTGTAATTAATGACATGCCATAGTGATCTTAAGACTATCTATAAGGGTTATGCACTAAATCTTAAAGTCCAAAAGGTTGAATTTATGATATCATCAAATTATTGGATTCTCATATGATAAATCTAACCTCACCATTGAGTTTAGAAGGGAAAAAATGTTGAAAATGGACATCATATGCTTAAGTGATGCCAAAATTTAAACTTTTGAAAATCTTGAAGTGCTATATCGAGTAAGGAGTAAAACCTAATTTTTGAGGTTCCCTAGGATAGATCTAACTCCACCATTGGGTCCAAAAGGTTGAAATCTATAGGAAATGACTCTTCGTTCATTGAAAAAGGCTTATGGAATCAAAATATATGGCAATTGGAGTCTAAGAACTTTGGTGCAAAAAATGAGACTTCCTGAAAGGTCATCCATCCTAGTTCTACTCTAGAACAAGCATACTTAATGATGAAGTTTTTATCTCTATTGTTACCAAGGTGCCAATTTTGAATTTTTGAAAATATTTGTTTACATTTTCAATTTAAATTGACAACTAATAAAGAAAATTTTAAATTTTTCCATCGATTGATAAGCATTTTGAAATTTTCGTTAGTTGACAGGAATTCTGAATTTCCCATCTATTAACAGAGAATTTTCCTATTGCATGGAAACAAGGATGATAGTGGTAATGTTCTAGCTATAGGGTTCAAGGAGGCTGTTGGAAATGTCAACAACTAGGCTAGGAACATTTGGAGGTAGCAGTAGTTGTCTTATAGGGTCAATGAAGGCACCAATAGGTGGTGTAGCCATTTTTCTAAGGGCCTAGGAAGTCAATTTTCAAGGTCCACGTAGCCCTACTCTAGGCCTATGTAGCATATCTTAAGGATTTGTGTAGCCCATCTTAGGGCCCATGTGATCCTCTTATGGGCCCTTTAACTAGGATTTCATAGCCCTTTTTAGGGCTACACAAATTCTATGCATGTTCAAGGGTGTTCAAATAGGCAATGATTGACGACGTCCAGAGAGGCAATGTTTGGTGATGCAAGAGGTGGTTTTTAGTAGCTTGGGAGATGGTGTTTGGTAACATGGGACATAGTTTTTGGTGGTGTAAAAGGTAATTTTTGGTGGAATGGGAGGTAGTTTTTGGAAGCACGAGAGGTGATTTTTGGTGGTGTAGGAGGCAGCTTCTAGTAGTGTGGGAGGCAATTTCTAGCAGCGATGATTTTTGGTAGCTCAAGAAGTAGTTTCTAGTGACACAAGAGGTTGTTTTTTTATGGTAGATATATGGGACTGCGTAACAATAGGTGGTAAGGAAGTGGACGCACAATTGTGAGCAACAAGTGTGTGATAATGGACGACATGATGGTAGGCATAGGTGTGGTGCAGTAGTAGGCACAAGTGTAGCATAATAGAAATGGATGACATGTGGTGCATGGTCACCTAAGGCCAACGCCTATGCAATTGTTGGCCATAGCTAGCAACACTATTGGGATTGAACCAATGACCTCTTATTTAAAAAATGTTAATTTTTTTAACTTATTATTATTATTTTATTTTACCTTGCCTAAATAGTTGATGTGGTGGTTTAGCCAATGATAGGGTAAGGATTTGATATGGTAAACAACAATTCCAAGTTTATTTTTGACCCTAAACTTTTAACATTTTTTAAATAATAATAATAATAATTTAATATTATTTTAATGCACATATAATAAAAAAATTTAAACATCAATATCTCCCAAAATGTAAGTCCAATTAAGACAAAATTTATACTATAGGAATTGTCTTGATGAGTACTACATGTTGGAAATAGTTTTAGGTTCAAAAATGAAGTTGATTTTTAAAGAATTAAAAGGATCTAACTAACCTATTTTTTTGAATTGACATTTATAGGATGACCTATGCTAACTTGGAATCTTCTAGATTACTTGGATAGTGAATTTCAACAAAATAAGATCAATTCAGATTATGGTTACTAGCTTTATGGAAAGGAATTTAACAATGATCCTAATCAATTAATAATTATAGTATTAAGATGGGTAATAGTTACCTAAATCGATGTATCATTGTCTTACCAACATCTCTTGTAATTAATGAATCTTGATGAGGTGTGATTAAATATCATAAACATATGGTACATTTGGTAATGATTAACAACTTTCCCTATGTTGTAGCTTTAAGATTCATCATTAGGTTCATGTTGTAGCTGGCCCCATGGTTCTAAATGGCCCTTGGATCATGGTTTGCACTAATATCAAATGTGACATCCCATCCCCAAATGTCATTGAAAACATCAAATACACGATATATTAGCCATTATGCATACAAAGAAAATATACCAAATGCAAAATATATTTAATATTTAACTGATGAGTGGCGAGGTACCCCTACACTCAACCATACGAATACGAGCGTGCATGCGCGATCCGGTCGAACTCCGCAAACTAAATGCCTTAACACCACAAGAAACACTTGGGGTTAATCATTCGTTGTCTTTCCAGGCTTGCTTGTAAGTGTCACGGTGTATGGTTAAGCAAGTCTGAGGTATGTGATTTTTTTGGTATTTTCAGTTTTATCGCCTAAGCTATGGGAGGAAGGATTGAGAAACTAAGCTAACTCTAACTAATGTCCTAAGTCTAAATTAACTAGCGTCAGCATCCGTTCCCACTTACCGGACATGCCCTGAACTATGCAACTGTGGCTTACTAGACGCTAATCGTTACTGGGATCACCACACATAATGCAAGTGCTCGAAGTGGTCGTACTGAGGCACCTATTTAGCTTAAGTGTGATAAGCAGTCGATTCCTTAGCTAGTCGTACACACCCGTGGGTGCTCGTAACTAAGTCGTACTTATCACACGTTCTAGCCTAGCAATGAGCAGCTGATTCCTTAACTAGCCGTACACATTGGACTACCACTGGGATTACCAAGTGCAGATCATGGAATACGCTACTGGGTTACCAAGCAGCCAATGCTCATAGTTAAGTTGTACTCACGCATTGCGACAAGCAGCCGATTCCTTGATTAGCCGTACACATCCGTAGATGCTCATAATCAAGTCGTACTTCTGCGCAGTAAGAAAGTAGTAAATAAATAACAATAAATAAAACCACGTGCTACAAGGTTTATCCAATCAAGTTCATCTTTATTGCCGTACACAACTTGGGTTCAGGTTACAAGCTGCTTGAATAAAGAGCCGTTCACTCTAGGACTCCTACTGCGGGCACATGGGAAAAATTCTAACTCTGGAGTGATCAATCTGCCAGAGCTTTGCTACTTCTAGCCAGGATTGGGAAATAAGGAGAGTGCCACCTCTTATTTATAGATATGACAGCGGACCGCGATATTGCATACGCGATATCGCGTACACGATATCATAGGGAAAGACGCGAGATCGCGACACTGTGCATGTCGTGTCTCATCATACCCCCATGACTGAATGAAAACTCATCCTTGAGTTCCTTACAATAATATCATGTAGGTATGGGATTATTAGGGGAAATGGAACTAATGGGATGACATGTGAACGGGTCTTTATTACAAGACTTGACACAACTGGTGTTCATGACAACAAGGGTGAACACCTTATTATAATAACATCAGGCCACATTTGGCAGCTGAGAGAAAAGAGGAGAGAGAATAGAAGAGAAGAAGAGAGAAGAGTCTTGTTGCTGCCAACGCCTAGATTGTGCCTTCCATTGTACATCCGTAAGCTCATTATCGATCCTGCTCCTTGCATAGCTGCTTCAGTGCTACTCCAGTTCAAGTGTTTGCGCCAGATCCATTCTGTTGTTGTATGATTGCCATCTGCACACACAACATAATCATATATTAGCAAGGGTAATTGAATCATTAAGTAAAGCATACCTTGCTTCAGTTTAGGTTCATTGGCTAGGTTGTGGTATGGCTGATATGGATCTAGGAAAATGTAGATGATGACTACCGAAGGTGTAGGGGTTAGGAAGAAAAATGAAAAAATCTAGGGTTTATGAGAAAAATCGAAAAAAGCAGGCCCTGTACCCCCATGACTAATCGCAAACCTCTGGTAGCATTAGAATGGAGAGAGAAAAGGAGTAAGAAAGATAGGTAAAAGGGACAACTATGACATCGGTGAAGGAGATGTCATGATGGAAATGAACAAAAATTTTAATTAATTGCAAAAATGTTAAGGAAAAGAAGTTAACTAATGTTCCAAATAGGAATGTCAGTGGGTCCTCCCCAAAGCAGGCTCATGCCCTTAATGCCCTGACAATCCCACATTCAAAGAGTCCGTGGGCTCTGGGAATGTCCTTTGGAACAAGAGTTAAAGTCTTAACCGTAAGAATTTACCAAAAAGAAAACAAAGCATCAACCAAAGTATATACAATGATACAACCGGCAATGAGGTGAACAATGGAGAGAAGGATGGGAAGAAGAGAAGTGGAATGGAATCCCAAGAACAAGGTGGTGTACAGCCCCTTGTGTGTTTCATGATTAATGTGACTTGGCGAATCTCATTCCAACTTGGGCCGCAAACCAACCACTTCCAGTGACTTCGCATCAATGCATTTGGTTAGACCATCCACTTGGAGAACAACGATGCATCTTCAAAGAGCCACCACCATTCCGACGAAACAACGAAGAGGATGGGAAGCGAGAAGGGCTTTAGTTATAGGGAACTCTTTGGTTCCATAACCAGTGCTTGCAGCCCAAATTTTATTTCGTCTAAGGGGTGTGCTTTGAATCCTCACTTTGGTTTTTTTTTTTTTGTTTTTTTTTTGTGTTTTTATGGGTGGGGACCACACCATGCAAAGACTTCTTTATTTTTATTGTCTCAGCTTCCGATTATTGGGTTACATCGGAACGGTAAGAAAACCCAAGAAGAAAACATCCAAGCACCCAAGTGAATGACCAACACAAGAGCACCAAGTTCCCTTGAAGTCACACCCTTTGCAATTCTTTGAGTCCTTCCTTAGTTTGAGAAATGCCCAGTCACTGGTTCGTTAAAGTTCTTATTAGAAGGGAACTGTACATTTCCAAGCCAAGGGAAACCATAGACTTTGATGGATGGATGGATGAAGTGATCTCATTGCCTGCCATATCAGAAGAATATACCTTAGTATCAACATTGTAATTTAACGGTAAAAACCAAACATCAGCAATTAATGAAAAATAGTTCATCCCATCAGCCTGAACACTTATTGGGTGACGAACTTACATGGTGGATGACACACACACACACACAAAATAGAAAAGTATAACGATGGTGTAAAAAAAAATTAAAAGTTAAAGAAAGTTGTAAAACAAAAACGTGTAAATCAAAAACGTTGTAAAACAAAAACGTGTAAAACAAAAACTGAAAAAAGAACTGAGGGCCCCATATAGTTAGCATAGGTGGCCATCTCCTCCATGACTGAGTTGTAAGGGAGAGATCCGAAATAGTGACTGCCTATTTGAATTCCTAAGAAGTGCCCAACTTCTCCCAATTGATGATCTTAGATTCAAGGGTGGAAGTTGGCGATGCTCACGTTCCAATGAGTCTATGCCACAGTTGTTGGCTTGAGTTTCCTCAGTTCGTTCCATGCATATTTGTTTGTCCTTATGAGAATCTTTCAACCACAGGGTGTCTACTACTTCTTGTGTGATTGCTACATACAAGAATCTTTGTTGCAGAGTTTCTTAGGCACACCTGTTACATGGAGACATTTCCTCCATGTCATCACCCGATGAATCACTGTATGTGATGCATGGAACTATCCTCTTCTCAATCTTTCCACATATGTTTATCTTGGAGATTTCCAAG
>MNCI01011144.1:11099-77183 GCA_015680685.1 Gnetum montanum | reverse complement strand
GAACTAGCTGAATTACCCTGGAACCTTTTAACAATCATCCAGATGTCCTTAGTTTACATCATTTAATTTCAAAAGAAATATTAAAAATTTGGTGCATTCTCTATGAGTTGCGATTGTGAGACCCTTACTTTTATACCTATATCTCGCTCGCTGGTACTCCGATTTTCATTCCGTCTGAACCTACTTGAACCCGGAGTGTTTAGCTTAGTCATGGGGGAGGGGCACATGCTGAATAGTGCATAAATGTTTTGAAATTAATCATCACCTGAAGGACATATTTAAGGGTAATTATTTGTAAAATTAAGAATAAAATGTGTCAAAAACAATTTCATCCCCTTAGCTATACCAAAAAATTAAATTTGGAAACCAAGCAAAGAGGACTCAACACTATAATCTTTTGGGGACATGTTCTTTCAATAATTAATGTCACATGAAAATAAATTAAATCTATTAAAGCAAGTAGCAAGGTATAACCTAACTTTGGTAACAACCTTACTAACGATTGGCCCTGTGTGATTGCAGATGACCCTGAAACACGAACAACACGAAGGTCCTGCTCAAGGTGCAATCAAACAACCTAGGAGAGGTGAAGGACAAGTTCCTACCAAAAAACATGTAGAGTAGGAGGAATAATCATTTATTATCCACCAAGAATACCCTGCTGCTGAACAATCAAGGCCTACCCTCTCTAAAAGCAGTTCTTGGTACTTAGGGGAAACGTACCAATTTTAGCACAATAGGGAGAAGGTACCATGGTTAACAATTGTGGTGTGAATATTGATTTCTTTATTCAAGCCATTGTGTAAGTATTAAACCTTCTAAATATAGGGCCAAAGGTTGCTTAGAACTAGCTAGACACTTTTAGAATCAAGCAACTTAATAAACTACTGACAGAGAAAAAGAGAAGGCTGACTGGGATGCCTCTATGGCACAAGCACAAACTTACATGCATGCCAAGGAACTTAAGGCCTTACAAGAGGAGAAGCATTAGGCCATACTTCAATACCAGAAAGCCTTAAAACCTGGAGCACAAGACAAAGGGAAGGCACCAATAGAGGAGCCACCGCCACCAGGAACTACATGAGTTCCAAATTTTTGTAGTTGTAGTATTTGTGTGTTGTGTTTTCTTCCCATACTATAGAATTGTCCCATTTCTTTTTCCATTAATAATCCCATACCTATCCATTGTGTAATCATTGTAACTCAAGGAAAAGTTTTTATTTAGTCGTGGGGGTATGATGAGACGTGATATCGCGTCCACCGTGATATCGCATCCCCCACGATATCGCATCTTCCCCTGCAATATCGCATATGCGATATCATAGTCTACCATAATGTCTATAAATAAGAAGCGGATCTCCCTTGTTCACAATTAGGAGTTAGATTGTAGCAAAGCTCTGGCAGTTTGATCATTCTAGAGATAGAATATTTTTCAGTGCGTGCTCACAGTGTGGTGAATGTAATTGTATGGCATCCTTTATTCGAGTGTGATGTACTTGGACACACACATGATCAGCAATAAAGATTGATATTACTTCATAATTGCAGCATTCACTTTATTTAATTGTTATTTACTGCATTCCTAGTTAATACTCTCTCACCCTTATCTCCTAGCAATGCGGAATGAGTACGACTTGATTACAAGCATTTAAGTGTGACTACTTGGTAACCCAGTGGCATACCTAAGATATGTGCTTGGTAATCCTAGTGGTAGTAATGCACGAATTCCAGGATGTGTATGGATGATCAAGGAATGAATGCTCATCGTACTTAGGCTAGATTAGATCTTCTTACCCTTTCTCTCCTAGCTTAGCTTAGTTAATATTATTTTTCATTGCCTTTAGGAGTAGCCTTAGATTAGGAACACATCATACACCTCACTCTAGACTAAATCATACATGAAAAATATAATACTAGTCCAGGTGGGAAGATAGCGAACTATGACCTAAGGATAACTGTCTAGGTGCCACAACTAGTCCGTCTGTGGAGTTCGACCGGATCACGCGTGAGAATGCTCGTATTCGTATGGTTGAGTGTAGGGGTACCTCTCCACTCATCAAATATATCAATGTTATATATTATTTTATATATTTAGGTGTTTCTTATAGTGTATGAAAAACTAACTATTGATGTAGGTTTCTTTTCATCCCAACCTCTCCTCTAGTATAGAACTTGTTAATCATCTCACAAGGAAATTCTCTATTGATATTATTTATTTATATGTGATGACTATAGGGATGAAAGAGATCACCAAGAAGGCTATCAAAAGGAATATTTATGGAAAATATTTCATGTACAAATTTGTAGTTTTGTTATAAAGTACTAATATTTACATGATCCTTGCAACACTCTTATATATATGATGTATATGCTTTTATATACTATGAATGGAGTACAAACTTCTAGTTTATGTAGATACATTTAGCTATATAGATTGATGCATTTACTTGAACTTTGATTTAGCATAGTTTTTATATAGTTTGATGTTATGAGATACACATATCATGTGATTTATAATAGTGGATTCTCATATATTATTGGATTCTTGGATAGTTTATGCTTTTGTTATGTTATTTTGATGATCATAGACATCACTTTGCCTTAACTAGATGTGGTATAATGGGGTATTATAGTAAAGAACTAGAAACAAGCACAAGTGAGTCCACAACAAAAATAACACATCTACATCCATCAAGGATCCAAAAAATATGCCACCTACGTTAAACTAAATAGAAACAAAAGAACAACTAGGCAAATCCAAAAGAAAACTAAAGAGGTCAACCACTCTTATCACCTATTTAACCAACAAAAGGAGAGTGAAGTAAAGAATGTCTACCAATGAAAGAAAGAATTGCATAGTACTCCAATCTATGATTTTAAATATGGAATTAAGTTTCTATCATTGGAACCCTCAAGAATTGAAACATAGGTAGACCTCAATATTTATAGAAATTTTAACTCAATGCTACTTAGTATAATTGAACTTGTAACCTAGGGCTACCAAGCTAACACCTGTACTACTAGACTAATACTTTTGTTTATGCTTCTTTATAAAATATTTTATCATATACATTATTCTTCATTTACTATATTATTAATATTACTGTCCCAACCATGGGATACTTGCAACCTTATGATTATGATTTGGTTTGTTATAGATTTTTTTATAATCATCTAAATGAACAAAGTTTTCTACTTCTTGAGGACCTCAAATTTTAGCAATTCTTTTTACTCTATTTCATCAATTATATATTTTATTATTACTATTATATTTTATACATTTTTCAACTCATATGTGATCTTTACATACTTACTAGACACTAACAAGTTGTGATATAGATACCACACCCAACCATATAAATCAAAAGCATTTGTGAGTAATTAATCATAATTCTTGGATTACACTAGTAGTTATCCTACATCATTATGTTTGATGATGATTACTATCTTCCCAGTTACACTCTTGATGATTCTGAAGTCATATGGCTAAGTGTAATTGGATTGATGTTTTTAGTTATGATTAAAATTATTTTAAAATATTAAAAATTAATTTAGTTAACATAGTTTCAAGAGAGTAAAATCTAGTCTAGCATAATGAATAAGTAGCCATTTCCAAATTTTCATACATATCTTGAACTAATGTCACTATTGTTGAATTACCAAGTGTCCACTATTGTGATTACTAAATGATAAAATATTTATGTCTCGAATTGGTCATACCTATTTTGCACATTTAACGTATATTTTAGAATTAAATATAATCTAAGTACATGAATGTTAAGGATAATGAAAATAAATTATATATAGGAAAATATTAAAGTGAAAATGCTCCAATGAAGATGAATTAATTTCAATCTTATGATAGTTATGAACTATGTCTAGGTATAAGTTCACTCAAATAAGACTTCATCAATAAACTTAAGTTCATGCCATAGGCACTCACTAACTATTCTAACTTCTATGAAAACAAATTATAAGACTTTAGCTATATTACTAAATCATGGATGCATATAATATGGTATATGGGTAGCATTTATAGAGTTTACATACCCCTAATACATTGCATCTATGACATCATATGAAAGTATATATTATCATAGGTATGATATTATAGGTAGGTGTAATGATGAATATGATAAATTAACTATTCATTATACCATCCTAAAAACTAACTATTCATTATACCATCCTAAAAACTTATCTTTGAGTTGAACAGAAATAGGATAAAGTTTATTACAAAATTGGAGAGGTGAATTAACTGATTGACTTGGCTTAATCTAAGTGTCATATTATGAAATTTATTTAAGTGATTTAAAAAATTATAAAATGCTAGAAAATATTAAAAATTTACAAAAATCAATAGCTATTCAAATAATTTTCCTAGTAATAGGTTCTCAAGTTTTTTTGAGAGGTGATAATTCCTCCTACTATTTTGGCTCTTGTGGTTGATCAATAGCTTGCTCCTCCATATGAAAATGATTGAGAATGTTTTGATACTTCTCTATATCTATCCATGTATCATTAATGGTAAAAGATAGGCTGGCTAGGTTTGAAGTTATTTAAATTTATTGTAGACATGATAAATTTAGAAACATCTAATTTGCTTAAATAAACTAGATAATAAATAGTTTATGATCTACATTTAATGCTCTAAATTTCTCATTTAGCTTCTTATATTTAATTGATCTTCTTGCTAGGTCGATTATGACATCCTGTTACCTAGTGTATTGAATTCAAAGGATCTCTATCTTTAAGGTTGCTGTTGGCAATTTCCTCTTCATCTCATCATGAAGTTGGTTCTCATGATTGAACTATGCAAAATTTATTGCTACTTATTTATTCAATTCTTTTTTTGGATGGTCAACTATCAACATGGTGAGATTAGCATATCAAAGATTAGTAAGCTCCATGTATTATGTTAGCTCCTTTATCTAGCAGCCCTTGATTCTAATTTCTACTTGACGAACAACTAAGATTCCATCAAGGATATTTTCTTCAAGAAATGTCTATAGATTATTGTAAAGTAACATGACTGTAGGCTTTAGATCCCTTTATCTCCTTCTTATTAATGTTATTTTAGAGGCTCACATGTTTCCTATTGTTAGTTCTAGCATGCACTTGGATTCATTACTCATAAATCAATGTTCATGTCCCTCTTATGGATTCCAACATAGAAGAAGAATTGATGATCATAAATAAAAACTAGAAGTTATTGAAAATCATATTTACATATGAAATATATCAAAATGAAGTGAATATTTGAAGACAAATTCCAAGAATAACAATCAAAAGAAGACATCAAATTAGAATTTCTTGTGTCATAGGGATAAAAGCTATGTAATTAACATTTGATTTTTTACATTATATCGAAATAAATAAGGAAATTAATTTATTTTAAATTTTACCAAATTATTTATGATATATATAATTAAATAATAGTTCCCACCACACATGCCCCTTCAACTTCTAGTCATTTATTTATAGAAGAAGTCATGTCCCATTCATAGCTATATTGGTCCCATCAAATGCCTATAAATACATAGACATATCATGTTGTATTTTATCATCAATAAATGAGATTTATTTAATTAAAAAATTTCTTAATTATTTTTATTGATTCATCACTAATTCATCATTATTTCATCAACAACCATCAATTTTTATGTTGATCACCTTTTATTCATCAACCAAGATCTCTAAGTAATAGTATTTTTGCCTTTGTATTCTAGAAAGCATGGTGGTTACTATTTCAATAATATCTTTATTATTTCTTAAAATTTCTTCATTACTCTATTTGCATAAGAAACCTAAGATATGTGACTATATTTATTTCAAATTTCATAAGAAGATCCATTACTCTTTGGAAGATAAAAGCTTTGTAAATTGGATGATTTTCTACTACATGAAACTTTTTCAAAAGGAGTGATAGATAATAAATTGATTATATCTTTTGTATTACTTAATGTTTTGGTGTAATTCTTGATTTTATAGAAATCAAATTGAATATCTTCAAGAATGTGTATATAAATTTTTAGTACTAAGACTTAATAATTTTGGAGATAAATTCTAAAAATAACACTATAAAAATCACTACTATAACTTTACTATAACTTATAAATAATTTACTATAACTTTAGATTCTAATCATCTTTTTCTTTAAATTATTGATGATTTCCCAAGGTTTCTAGAAATATTCAGTTCATCACATGAGTATTTATTGCTGAGGAGAAAAAAGCATATCTTCAACTTCTTGCAATTTTAACAATAATGACATTTGAACATATCCTATTTGATGTCCTAATACTGGTAGGCCTTAATCTTAATTTCAAACCTTTGTTACAATGTTTGGATCTCTACTATTGATATATTTATGTTTTCTTATGCTAACCTCTTAATATCTGCATCTACCTTAACAAATTATTCATAGAAGTGGATCAAATAATTTTGCAACTACTCTCTTTCCTTGGCTTCTTCTATATATGATGTTTCTAGGATTAACAATGAGAAAATCAATAGTCAGATATAGGAAGAGATAATAAGATAAAGACACTCATCCAAACATGCTTTTATCAATATTTAATATATGTGAAATCTTATGTTCAAGCAACAAATTATCATAACTACACTTAGTGGTTACAATTAAATTCTAACAAATGTATTAATGAAAGCTAACAAAATATTAAAAATAATGTAATGCTACAACACCATATAACTTCACAAAACCATATAAACACCATGATAGTGGAACCATAAACTCAAGATGATAATAATATAATGTAACTAATATAAAATTATATGTTTGTAAAATAAGAAGAGAGATATTTAACAGAATCTGTCGAAAAAAACATAAGTTTTATTTATAAGGATTTAAGATTTAACCCATTTACAAAATTTTTGAAATTCTTTAGACTTAGTGATTCTGTAAAATCATTAGCAAGTTAATCTCTAATATTAATATATCCTAGTGAGATGAATCCTTTACCAAAAGCATGTCAAATATAATGCATGGAAATGTTAATATGCTCTATTCTCTCATGAAATATTATATTTTTAATTAACTTAATGAAATTTTGATTACCATAATTAACTATTATTGGCAATATAATTTCCTTCTTTAGCTCTTTAAACAACTGGTAAAGTCACTTTAATTCTATAACTAGATTACTAGATCCATTTACTTAGATTTAGTGGAAAATAAATAAATAGTCTTCTATTTTGTTGAACACCATGAGATTGTATTCCCATGATATTTAATTAGGAACCCTATAGTAGGACACCATGAAGAAGCATCTTCACCATTATCTACATCTATGTAGCCTTATAAATCAGGCTCTAAAGAACAATTATAATTTAAATGATAGTTAACAATACCCTTTAAGTATCTTAGTATACCCCAAGTAAACTTCATTTGTATGTTTATTGGTTTTTGATTAAATATGAATAAAAAATTAAATGAATATGAAATATTTGGTCTAGTATTTGTTAAGTAGATTAATTTTCAATCAATTTTCTATACACCCTAGGATTATGATTATGTTCAAAATCAACCACATGTAGTGCACTACTAGAATCCAATAATATTGAATAGATTTTATAATCCATAATATGATATTCTTCTAGTAAATCCAAAACATACTTTTTTGAGTGATTTGTATGTAACTCAATGACTAAAAATTTTCAAAACCAAGAAAATAATTAACCAATCCAAGGTTTAACATTTCAAATTTGGTTTTCAATTGATTCCTAACATGATATATTAGTTGCATATTCTACAAAATAATTACTATATCATCAAAATATAATAACATAAGTACACCTCTTCATGAATCCCTTTTTTTTCATAAAATAAAGACTGAGATCTACATTAGATCATTTGAACCTCATTTCATGTAAAAGGTTATTAAACTTTATGTAACACCATTCTTGAGGAGCTCTCTTTAACCCATAAATAGACTTTTTTAGTATATAGATATGATTATGAAACTTTAAGTCCAAAAATTCTTATATTTCATACATAAGTATATCTTCTTGAAGATCTCCAAAGACATATTTCACATCTAGGTAATATATTTTTCAAATGAAAGAAATTGTTAAGGATATGACGTATCATATAGTCTTATACTTCATGATGGATGTAAGGGTTTCTTAATCATCAATATCCTTTCTTTGTTCAAAGCCTCTAATAACTAACTAGGCTTTGCACTTGTTCATCCTTTTTCTTTATATGAAAAATCCGCTTACATGGTAATATTTTTATTTTTGGTGAACTCTTAACTATTTCCCATGTGCCATTTTTTAGTACATATTATATTTTACCATCATTACCTTGTACTAATATTTATTTTACATAGCTTGTTATACACTCACCCTTGTTGTATACTCACATGTTCTCATGATTCAAATATCATTTCTAATTTACTTTTCTTAGGATGATCTTAAGTTACAAATATTCTTTCACTTCTTAATATTTTTCTTGACATATCATTAATGTATTTCAAATTTGGTAATCTCAAGTCCTTTAAAAAATTCTTACACCATCATGGTTGTTAACTTGCTAGGGATCCTATGGAATTGGGATTTTTGGTTATACCAACTTCTTCTTCATCATCTTCATAAAATATCACAAATGGTTGTAAGCCTATTATATTTGTTAAGGATCACCATAGAAATTTCAACAACACTATAACTTACAATAACATTGGACCTATCAAAACAATTTCAAATAGCACATCATCTAAATTTAGTACTTTGTAATCCTTTATATTTCATACTCATTAGGCCTTGTGATCTAAAGAATAACCAAGTAGCAATCCCACCATGGCTCTAGGGTCAAACTTACCATGGTATGCTCATAAAACATAAACATAACAAGCCTTACCAAATGGACAAAGATAAGATATTGATAATTCCCTATTGTTGGATCATTTTTAATTGAAGGGATGTCATTCAAAGATATAGTTGAAATTTTGTTGATAATGTAAACAACATAATATATAGTCATAATCCATAATAATTTTCATACTCAAATATTACATAGCATGCACCTTATCATATTAGTTATTGATTTGTTCTTTCTTATGATAAAACTAGTTTTCTATTATGTGTATGACACCTACTATAATATTTTTTGAATTCATTTGAAATGTATTTACAACCTTCATTGGATCTTAATCCTTTTATTTTTAAATTCTTTTCATTTTTAGATCCCATTTTAAAATATGTAAATTTTTCTAATATTTGTGAATTTAAGACCAATCCATAAGGCTAGGTCATCTAATTGAAAACATCAACAAAAATGACAAAGTAATTTTTGTTATTTATCCCTTGTGACCAACATATATCACATATATCTAAATGTATAATTTTAAGCAGTCTTATAGATTCTATCTCATCATATCATGGAAATAGGAAATAGTGCATTTACCCAAGCTTACAAGAATCATAATTAAATATTTTCTTACTATCAAATTTAGGAATTTCAAGATGGAACTAATGCATTTTCTTTAAATATTTCCTATTTTTAATAAATATTTTTCTAACTTTTCATCATGAATTTAGCCTTAGGACTATTTGTGTTATCATAACAATGGTTAGTGTCATGACTATCCTTTTTCTTATAAATGTAATAATATCTAGATACTTTTTGCCTCTTCTAATTAGCTTCAATTTTAACCACCATTGCCTAAGGGTTTTCTTTTGCTATTGATACATACGTGCTTATTTTTCCTTATTTTTGCTTCTTCTTCAAGAACTATTATGCATAACTCAATCATAGTGTATTTTTTCTACTATTTTTGATAATTTTCCTAAATAAATCATATGACAGTGGTAACAACTTTAACAAAAAAATTTAATAGTCTCATCTGAAACTTGTGCATTTTGGTATCATAGTCCATCATGTAAAATTGATACTTTCTGTTAAAGGATAGCCATAGGTTCAATTTCTTTTAAATATAACAAATTTAATTGATTCTAAAGTAACACTAATTTTGATGCATTTTTAACTTTGAATGTGTCTTCCAACTTCTTTTACATCTTATATGAGAAGTCCTATCTTTTTACTTGTTGTATAGATTTACTAGACATACTTAGTGAAATTAACATTTGCACCATCTTATTTCCATCGTCCATCATAGTAGTTTTGGTAAGGGTTCCTTTCAAATCATGCCCTTGTAGTGGAAATTACATCTAGAGTTTTCAAATATAATAATTAGAAGCTTTAAACACTTGACTCTTGGGAAATGGGACATAGTGCATCAAGGTCACACCAATTTTCTTTAACCCTTCAAACACATCAAATCAAAAAATTAAAAAAAATTCCAAAAAATTTAATGACTAGAGAACTAAAAAAAACTTATTATCTTTAATTAAATTGATAAGATTACAATTATAGTATAATTACAACCCAAATTACATTCAATCCTGATACACTCAGCACTATTCTAGAGAATGATGCTCTATAACCATAAAGATGCAAATGTTCTGTTGCAATCTCTCTCTCTTTCTTTCTTCTCAACAAGTGACCCAACCTCTATATTTATCCCAAACATAGAGCTAAAAACATCTTCTCTTCCTATTAGACATCTCCTAGGTACTTGGGACATCTTTGTGTCTTTTTTTTCTTGTGTAGCTCACATCAAAGACATGTCTCTAGATTTTTAAACCAATAAATTAATCACTTGCAAGGATGAAAAGGGGCTTGAAATAGGTGTCCCTACACCACAGAGGTTATCACTCTTTTCATGAATGTGTAAAAATTTTTAAGGTCACTATTACTCATCAACATACTTTGATACCATGTAAAGTTTACAAGACCAATGATGAGCAAGTCAATACCTAAACACAAAGAGAAGAATAAGATAAAAAAACATAGTCAAACATGATCTTGTCAATAATTAAGATATTTGAAATGTTATATTCAAGTAACAAATAATCATAACTATACTTAGTAGTTACAACTAAATCATAAAAAATGTGTTAATGAAAGTTGATAAATTATTAGTAATAATATAACATCATACTACCATAGTAGTGCACAACACTTTCTAGACATTATACTAGTATAATCATAAACTCATAATGATAATATTAAAATATAAATAAAATAAGATGATGAGTTTTTTCAATAAGAATAAAGATCTTTAATAGTATAAACTTATAGATTTTTATTACAAAATCCTTATTTTCTTATCTCAATATGTTGATGATATTTTTATGTTCATATGTTCTTAATTCAACCTTAAATTCATGCCATGTGACATTATTGATTTTAATTTTTAATTATTATTTTTTTCCCTTTAACAATTAAGCTCTTCAATTCTAAATTACTCAATCAATTCCAAAGTAGTGTGTAATGATAGAAAATTTTGACATTGAAAATCAAATAGATCTATGTAGAATAGTTTTACCTCAAGATCCACAGGTCTTACAAAGAATCTAAGGTGCCTTAGGTGGTCTTATCAATCATCTAAATACTTAAGAGTCTATCTGTTGGTGACCGTTTGGGACGCGACCACCAACGAGTGTCCTTGAAGAGGATTTAGGTGCTTGTTGTTCTTTGGCAACACCAAGGCCCAGATACCTCCAAATAGACTTAGTAGTTAATGTGAGTATGTGTGTGTGATGTTGCGGTGTGCGGCTATGAAATATGAAACGAGTGCGTTGTGTGTAAACTACAAAGGACTTATCTTAAAGAGATTCAGCCAACTTTGCCAAGTCCTGTGAGTTGTTGAGAGTTCCTATTTCATTCAATTGCCTAGTCTATGTGGTCCTTATAATACCTACTTGTAACAAATAAAATTTTGTAAAAACATTTGAGCACAACTCTGTGAATCTACTTCCAATTTTCCCCAAATAAAGAGATAGTTCCACAAGAAAACTAGAAATAGAGAAAGATTCAATGGAAATAGATAAAAAAGCAAGCAAATTTGCGTGGACCTCAAATATTTAAACAAGGTAAAATTACATGAGTAAACACTTCACAATAAAGCTATCCCAAATTCAATAACTATGAATTGTTCAAACTTCCAAGGCTCAAATAAGCAATTTCTTCAAGACAATCCTACTATGCTACCAAAAAATTGCTGCGTAAACTACCACATATGAGACTCCATTTTGGCTAGATAATGGATGTCAAAAATTGCATTCAACAGAACCTTTAAAAGACTTGACAATTTCTGATTGAAATACCACGGAGATTCACTTTAAAGATAAAAAGAAGCTATTTTGGTCTAATCAAAATACCAAAGATTTTCTGAATGCTCTTGACTATTGAATCATTCAATGACATGACTACAAGCAGAGGCTCTCTTACAAAAATCTCAATAGCAGTTCTTATACATTGCACAATAATAAAATTTACTACTAAAATGATCTTAAGGCTTTTAAACACAAGCACTTCTATGGAAAAATTTTAACAGGAATTTCTATCGGGCAACAAGAACAATAAGAGAAATCTAAAAATCCCAAAATTATTTGCCAAGGATGATACTATCTAAACCACTAGCTAAACAATTTAAACAAAACAAAAATCATACATAACTCATAGGACTATGACAAAGAGGCTGAAATCTTTTCTTTAGCAAGTCATTTTACAAGAAATTTTTCACACTTTCTTTGTACAANCTAACACTAATATTTGTAAATATTACAAATATTTTAACATTAATATTACAAATATTTTATGGGTAGTAACTTATATAATAATGTTTGAAAAATAATGTTTTGAAGCCTTGGAATAATTAAATTAAAAGGTAAGTCTATAACTAGGGCTTCACACTATTAGCGTATGTGACATTGTGACATTACTAAATTAATCACCAAACCATTTAAAATTTTATTTTTGATGAACTACAACTCTGATTTACCGACATCGACCCAAAATATCTCTTGACATCTATCTTAGTATGCCTTTGTGTCTTTGTTGCCAGGTTCAGTGGACTGGTATGTGATATCGAATGCATCACCATCAAGCATGGCTGCTATTTTGGATTGTAGGTTCCAAGAGTGAATGACATTTGTGATTACCGCCTGAAAAAATTTGAAATGCATTCCTTGGGAAAGCTCAGGCCTATTTGGCAAGGTCGCAGTTGGAGAATCCCTACAACAAAGTATTGTAAGTCACAACGGTGGTTGGATTCGTGGTGGATTATTTTCTAGAAAATGTTCTGAGCCATGGAAGGCTCCTTTTTGAGACACTGGTCACAAGAAAGGGTAAGAAGTTGTGAAACGACCCTGCAACTGCCAGAAAATCCTCTATGCAGTGCACACCTTGCGGGCCTTACAGAGAATGTCAGTGATGGCGTTGAAGGCATGCAAATCCGAAACAAAAACTTGAAACTGAAGATGTCATTGCTTGAATTAAAAGAACTACCATCACAAAGCTCTGATGAGTGGCAACAACCTTAGGGGCTCCTCCTATTGCGGGAAAATTTTACGATGAGGGTTTAGGTCATTTGTTGTTTCTTCCAGTGAGTTGAGAAGGTGCAGCATCACGGGACTATCGTTTTAGAGAAATTTTATGGCTTTTTCTACTTGTTAACGAGCCTATTCTGCATCACTTCAATTTTTCTTCCTCTACTTTTTGTTGCAGATCCGAAACTTGCTACAGTTTTGAGTGTCTGAACTAGGGTTGCAATTTGAATGCGTTTCCAACGGAGAAAATTCAGAATGCAGGCTTGCATCATTATTGACTTACAAAATGATCTCTGTGTACTCTAGTTTCAATGTTTTCACTTCTTCAGAGATTGCAACTCATATCTTTCTCCATTTCCTTGACTCTCACCCTTTGTATCCTTTGAAGCTCTTCCTTAACAAACCGATGTTTCTCCATATCAAAAATTTTTGCTGTTTATTCCTTCAAACCTTATCACCGCCTCTTTGAGAGACTAATAAGGTGCTGCAGTAGTACATCCCCTTTTTTAAAATATATATATATATGGACTATTGTAGGTAGCAACTGATTTAACATGATTATTCCTAGTATTCTTTGTTTTCCACACCAATATGCCATTTTGGGCCACCCCTAGATTCCATACCAATGATATGAAATAACACATTCACATTCTCCCACTCTTACAATAATTTTTAAGATGAGTCTTACTATTCCATGAAATGGCCAAATGTGCCAACACTATCACTAAGATAAAGTGATCAAAAATGGACAAGAAAACAAGCAAACAATAGATCCAATGCTAGATCAATAAGAGAATCGAGAGATAATATAAAAAATAATAGTAAATATGGAAAAACACTACAAAATTTATGATAATATTATAAAAATATTTTGGAAATATATGTTTATAGTATATAGATCAAATAGGTTTATAAGAATTCCAAAGATCTCACTAAAATCTCCATTGGATATTTGATGCATGGGTAGCCAAGGTGTATTCTATAGCTGATACAAATATGTCTAGCTTTATCAATATACTTTTGGATGAAGAATGCAATAGGTTCTCAATTATTCACAATGGTTAGCACTGAGAGAAGATGAATTCAAAAGGTCTCAAAGTCTTTATGTGTTGCAAGGTCTCTCTCTATATCAAAAGTACCATATGTGCCAAAAAGTACCAAAAGTGACCTTGATTCTTGTTTTAATAGGCCATGATTTCATTCTAGCAAGTTTTCTAGGTGTTCATATTGCATTTTGACCATTTAAACTAACCAAAACTTGCAACATTTTTGACATTCATACTAAGACTAACAAGTATAGTGTTTTTGACATTTCATGCTAGAATTAACATTGTTTTTGACATTCACAGCATTTTTGAAATTTTGTATCATGAATTATACTTTACATGTTAGGAATGCTTCAATATTTTGATAAAACAAGGTTCTAATTTGATTTTTTCAAAGGAAAATCAAGGCATTTATTTTTTCTCTTGAGTTCGATCAAAATTACAATCAAATTTTAATCATAATATTTTCTTGTTTACAACTAAATTTTCTCTAAGGTGTTTTATTGGCCCCTCTTTGTTGATGTTTTGAGCATTAACCTAAAATACATCAACAAATAATGCAATACACTATCATAGATTCATAACCAATAGCTTTCTCTCCATACTTGATTTTGTAGTTGTTAAATCGTGCGAAGGAGTACTTGCAATGTTGAAGTAAGATTAAAATGAAATGATGATAATTTGAAGTGAGGTATTTTGGATAAATTAGCTATTTGAAAATGGTTAAATAGGCTATTGAAGAATTATAAATGTTTTGACATCATGGTTATGGTAATAGTGATGTTTTCATTTGTTGACGATTGCTTTATAGTGTGTGCTCATTATACTGGTTACATGTGCTTAGATTTAAAGAAATCAATGCTTTGGTATTGGCTATTTTAGCAAATTAGCTTATTTTTTCTAACCCACTAGTTTACTTTAATGTAGGCTACTTTGGCCTCTTTTCTTTCTTAGCATTTCTGCCCCTCTTTTTGGGGATTTAAACCTTCTTTAGGTTTTGACACTAGGGCCAAACTTTGTTATCTCACTAAATGAAAAATTTGTAGAGTTCAACAAAATGATTGATGAAGCATCTCACAAGAGAATTCATATGGCCATGATACATAAATGTCAAACATAGGTTTTCATGATTAATAAGGTGTGAAAGGCTAAGGTTGATGCATGGCTATGAATTAAAAAGAGTAATGAAACCAATATGAGATAAGTACTATTGGCATGGTCAAATAGGATAACCAAATCTCATGTATTGAGATGGCATGATAACTGATTTCTACAACCAATCACATCTTTTTGATGATTCCAAGTCCATCCTGCAAACATAACTCAAAAATAATAAGGAAACAAATTGAAGAAACTAGAGATTATAGGAAATTACATGAGACAACAATAAAATATTTTTCACCATGAGATAAAATTGGTAGAACTTTGAGAATGTTGTATTTTTCTTTGCAAACTTGTACAAAACTTGCAACGTTTTGAAACCAAGAAGAAAATAGTCATGTAGGCTCACTTGTCAAAGCTACAAGGTTTATCAATATTATATATCTACTTAGATCTATAAACAAAGAAAAAAAAGGCTAAGAAAAATAAGTCAACATTAGATATAACAAATTTTAAGATAGGAATGGTTGACCAATTTGGCCAATTAATTCCTATCTAGATATGCTATATTAAAGGCTTTATTACCATAGTCTTTGGTAACTAAGCAAGATTCTTCCCAACGGGTTGAGAATTTGTTTGTGTGTTCATAAAAAACCTTAAGGACAAGGTCTTCTTCCTTGACCTTCCATCATTTTAGATCATGGCGGTAGTGTTATCTTTATTTCTCTTAGTAACATTTGATGTGAGCAAGTATTTGTATATTTTTCTCTTCCATCAAATCCAAATCAATGATGCACAATTCATTGTTCTGCTTATCATTAATGTAATCATACAAAGCTACCATCAAAGATGACACATATAATTCAAGAGGAAAAATAGCTTTAGATCTATAAATTAGGCTATATGGGGTGTGACTAGTTGCAATTCAAAATGTTGTTCTATAGGCCCATAGTACATATAGCAATTGTTCATGCCATCTATGTCTGCTACTTTTTATAATTTTCTTTACAAGATTGATGAAAACCTTATTTCTAGCTTCATCTTAATATTTTTTTGTGGATAGTATGACACAGAGAAAGAGTGTTTAATGTATAATTGTTGAGAAAAGGCTTGCATCTCATTACTACTGAATTGTGATCCATTATCAGTAACAATGACTAGGGGTAGGCCAAATCATGACACTATGTTATCTAGGATGAATTTGTAGATTTATTGTAAAGTTTTTTTTCTTAAAGGAATGGCTTTAATTGATTTTGTGAAATACTTTACAACAATGATAATAAAGGTATGTCTTGTAGAAAACTTAGGTGTTATAGATCTAATAATGTTAATTCTTCATTAGATCTACTAATGTCAATTATTCATCATTGAAATGACCATGTAATCTAAGTAGTACTTAACTTGATTAGTGACACATATATAATGTTATTACACCAGTGACAAATATCACACGTTTTTGCCTTTTGCATGTAGCCACTTTCCCTATAAGGCTAGTATTATCCTAGGCATTTAATCTTAACAACCATGGCTTTAGGTCCTATTTTTCCTCCACATATGCCATCATGTACCTGTTGTAAGACTATATGGACTTCTACTTTGCTTAAACACACTAACAATATATCATTATAGGACTTTTGACATAATGTATTATCAGCGACAATGACATATTGTCGTGATCATTTGCATACAACGTCTTTTATAGTTAGGTTTTATGAAGGTTCACTATGCATAAGGTAGAACTTGATATCATGGTACCATTCGTGCTAAGAAATGTTATCTATGGTTGCTATGGAAGTCCTTTAAATATGTTGTGTGATGGGATGAGAATAGTTTTTTGTCATGGAAGGTAACTTGATAAACACATTGTGCATCACACTTAAGGCTAAGATAGCAATGACATCATCAAGTGTATTTTCTATTCAGGGAATGTATTGAATGTCAATATCTCTAAATTTTTGAATGAGCATTTTTGCAAGGCTACAATAAGGAAATAAGTTTTCACTTTTTATGCATATACTTTAGTTACTTAATTGATCACCAATTGAGAATTTCCTTTTACAATCAAGCATGTAAATCCATGATCATGAGCTATCATTAATCCTCAAATTAAGCCTTCATATTCTACCATCTTTATTATCCATGGAAATTCAAAATGATAGGCAAAAGATTAGAATTCACCATTGGAAAATGTGATGATGATAACATCACTAGACCCATGTATGGTTGAAGCTCCATCAAAATCCATAATGGCATCATAACCTTTGGGTACATTATTTATAACATTGACATGCTCATTAGAAAACTCAGGATCTATGGTTGCATTGTCTTCAATCAAAGAAGTGGTTAGCTATGTGGCTGTCTTGGCCTTCAATTAAAGCTTGTGTTACATATGATAGATCAAATTGGACTATAACAACTTCTCATATTCAACTACTCTCATAGATGTTGGATGTAATGGCCCTTAATACATTATCATTACATATGATATTTACTTGACTCTTAAAGAGGTAATGTGTCTACTTCTTCAAGGAAAATACTAAGGCTAAGTAGTGTATCGAGTATCATAGGCTACTAATGCATGGATTAAAGACTAAATTGGTAGCTATGCTTCATCTGATTTTTAACAAACCAAAAATTCTATGGATGGATTAGACATTGCAAGGTATATTAAGAATGGTTTATCTCTATAAGGTAGATACATATTTGGAAACTTAGCTAATTCTTGGTTAACATTATCAAAGGTTACTTGGCATTGATCCGCCTATTCATAATGAATTTCCTTATTAAGAAAATATTACATGGGTTGTAACTTATCTGTAAGCCTCAAGATGAACTTTTGAATAAACTATAATCTACCTTGTAATCCACATAATTCCTTAAGGTTACTAGGTGCTAATAAGTTGGTTATGGCATTAACCTTGTCAGGATAGACACATATTCTTGCTTTAGAGACTATAAAGCCAAGCATCTTTCTGACTTTGACACCAAAGACACACTTCTTAGGATTGAGTCAAACTTCATATTTGACACAATGTTGAAGAGCTAAGTTCAAGTCTTGTGCATCGTCACAGGTTACCTTAAAATTTACAGTGATATCATCAACGTACTCATTGAGAAGGCCTAGCATGTAATCACTAAGGATTAGGGCCATCGCGTGTTGCTATGCTACACATATATTCTTCAAATCAAAACACATCATGGTATAATAAAACATTCTCCAAGGGGTCGTGAAGTTTGTATAAACTTGATATTTTGGGTTGATCATAACTTGATTATATCTAGAGAACTCATTCATAAAGGATAACAATGCATGATCAACATTAGTATTGATGAGTTAATTGATGCTAGATAAGGGAGATTCATCCTTAATGGTTGCTTTATTGAGGTCACAAAAATTAATACATATGCAAATGTTCTTGTTCTTCATGGAAACTACCACTTTGTTAGATACCCAATCAACATAGTTGATAGCTTGAATGAAACCTACTTAGTAAAGCTTCTTAATATTATCCTAAGGCTATTAATGCTAAAACTAGCCTAGTCTTACGAACCTTTCATTTAACAGGTTTAATGTTAGGGTTAGATATTATATTATGTTGAACTAGATGTGGATCAAGTCCAAACATGTCTTCACAAGAACATGCAAAGGCTTTAATGTTAGCTTGTAGGACCTTGGTGATGTCTTGAATAAGTTGAGGTTTTAGTAAGAAACATAGCTTTAGGATTTTCTTCTTACCATGATGAGTTGTAGTGGGAGCTTCCACTACGAAATCCAATGTGATGTCCTTGGCCTTTATGTTAACAGTTTTCACTATGTAGTTAGGCCATTCTAAGGTTTTTCCTATTGAGGTTATGTGGTTGAAAAGGCTTCCAAGCTCAAGATCTAGATACTCAAGGTCAATTGGTCAAATAACATTACCCAAAGGTCCATTTAGGCTCAAAGATAAGTTGACTTGTTCCCACATCTCTATAGCTTAATCTTGCATGTTAAAAAACACATACTAAATGGCATCTACATGATATATTTGTCAAACAAGGTTGAAATTAGAAAAATTAATATAATAACTAATATTAATTTTTTATTTTAGTAATTATGTTGGGAAAATAAGAAATAACTTAATAAGAATATCATAAATACAGAAAATAATAATATTTTAAAGTTGAAAGTACCATAATAGCATCGTGTTTAATCATGATTAGTGTTTATGGATGATGAGTCATGTTTTGTAGGGCTTTGATATCAGATATTTGATATTGAAGTTGCAATGTCAGATATCTGATATCACAACTTCTCATGTCAGGAATTCGATATTTCCCCTTTCGTGCTACCCTATAAATACCACACTTAGGTACACGGTTGGGATATAGATTTTTAGAATAGCTTTTTCTTATATTTTAGAGTAATCAGAATTCTATTAGTGCATGCCTATAGTGTGATGTTAAGTGATTGTATGACATCCTTACTTCAGTGTGATGTACTTGGACATGTTCAATGACTAGCAATAAATATTGAGATTACTTTCATCATTACAGCATCCACTTAGATTTATTATTACTTTTAATTTTTTTAATTATTTATTGTTTTCCTTAGTTACTGTTTCCATTTATTGCTCTTTATTATTCCTGTCATTAAGCAAAATGAGTATAACTAATCACAAATGCTTAAGTGTAATTACTTGGTAACCCAATAGTGTATCATTTAGTAAGCCCAATGATGTATGCTTGGTAATCCCAATGGTAGTTATGCGAAGTCCAAGGCATGTACAAATGATTAGGAATGGATACTCATCACACATAGGCTAGTTTAGACTTTACTTTTCATTGTTAATTAGCTTAATTAATTAATCTATTTATTATTAATAGGAGTATTTTAGGGCTAAACAACATCAAGAATCATATGCCTCACTCTAGACTAAACCATACATGACAAAGCTACCACAAGTCCAAGTGGGAAGACAATAAACTGCGATCAAGGCATAATGATTTAGATGCACAACTAGTCCCATCCATGGAATTTGATTGGATTATGTGTGAACACTTGTAACTCATATGGTTGGGCATAGGGGTACCTCCCAACTCATCATTAATGCTATTGCTAAGGATGGGTCTAGTTATCTAGATTAGTTATATTATACACAATCACTGTAAGCACATTAAAGATTTATCTTCCAAACGATATTAAATCACACACATTGTAAACCAAAAATAATGTCTCTTTCACAAGGTGGTGATAATGCATTATGTAGTGAGAACATTCATTAGAGAACTAATGAGATGTATGTTGAAGAAACTTAGAGTGACCAACCTCATGCAGGGATTTCATATGTTCATGACAATCTTGATGATACTTAAAGAATACATTCATCTAAAGTAGACAACCCTAGAGGAGATGAAGTAAGTCCTAGACTAGGGGAGACCTTAAGGCCTAAGAACTCTTCAAAAATTTGGAAAGATAAATCAAAGGACCATGGGAAACACCATAGAAGTCATGGCAATCCTCCTAGTTCCTCATCTTCCTCTTCCTCTTCAACATCTAGTTCTAATGAAGATGAATGTAGGTATAAAAACGAAGCTCATCATTGTCATCAAAATAAAACTAAAAATAGGAATCTAAGCCATGAGAAAAATCAAAGATATCAAATTGAACGTAGATAACATTGTCACAATCAAATGAATAGAAAGAGAAATTTTCATCGCAACATGTCTACTGATAATGAAGCCTTGTTGGCCACTAAGAGCATGATGCAAATCATAGAGGTAGTTAAGATACCCCACAAGCATTGTAGGGAAATTTGATTACCAAAGCTTCATATGAATAATATTCCTAAATTTGTGGGAGGCTATGATTCTGATCCACAACATCAGTTACAAGCCTTCCATGATGCTTGCACCTTACAAAACATTGAAAGTGAGTGGAAAAAGCTTAAGCTCTTTCCTAGGATACTAATCAATAATGTCAAAGTATGGTATACATTGTTGAAACCAAATTCAATCTTATGGTGATCCACCATGTTGGAACTCTTCAATGAAAAATAATAAACCTATGTGAGGGTATCCAACTTGAGGAGATGAATCCACGAATGGAGACAAGAACAACATGAACTATTAGATATGGCCTTAGATAGATCTTATACTCTATTGAATAGATGCCTAGGCCATGGTTTCTTTGAGGAAGAGCAACTTTTCTACTTCATATATGGCCTTTGTAATGAAACAAGGGAGATCCTTGGGATGTATGCTCAAGGTCAATTACATGAACTACAAATCCATCAAATTCAAGAGCTAATCGAGCATGTGGCAAAAGAAGAAGGAGAGATATGTAAATGGGAGAATGCTAAGAAATATCATTAGGATCCAACTCTTCAGTAAAAGTAGGTCCACATTAATGGTAAGGAGAAAGAGGTAGCCCTTGATAAGGTGATTTTGCAACAAACTTTGTTGATACAAAAGTCTATTAATGAACTTGAAGCAAAGCTTGATAGGATGTTAGAGTGGATAAATGAGAAAGTCACAACTTTTGTAAAAATAGTAGAGGAGAAGATAATGCAAAAAAAAAATTAAGTGGTCACAATAAAAGAATGAAGAAGAACCAAGAAAAAACTAGGAACATTTATTAGTAAATAGGGAAAATGGATAAAGAACAAGAGGCTATAGGCTCAACCATGGATGAAGATGATAGATGTGACCTCTACATATATGACCATCCAAAGGACTATTGTCTAGTCATGTTGCATCTACATGAGTATCGAGTGTTTGCATTAAATCCCAAGTTCATATAGAAGCACATGCCTAGAAACTTACCTTTTCCGCAAGGTAATTATAAATAGTCCTACAACCAATCTTACTATCCTATGAGGATTTCTTACTAGCCTTAATACTGCCATCAACCATAGTGGCAAAACCCATAGTCATGGGGGAGGCCATCACCAAACTAACCTTACCCTTACTACCAGTCGAACCCATATATTATGTTCAACAACCTATTTCTCCAACTAGTTCTACATCCTCTACTTCTAATCACTACTACCACTCTCACAAGTATCATCAACCCATGACATCTCTTGAAGGATCAACATCTTACACCTCTTACCCTCCATCCTATCCTCAATATTTTCATACTCCACCCCATAACATGTCACTACCAATAACACAGGTAGGATTAATACCACAACATCAACAATAGAATGCCACTTGTGCTACAAATGTGCATAGCATGATAATGCTAGTAGGTCCCCACCACAATCTCAAAAATGTGCTTTCTTTAGGATGGCTCCCATGCATAAGAATAACACTAGTGGACCAACTACATCACCCAAACTAGCACAATGCCAATCTAGTACAAAACTTTCCCTTTCATAACCATTGTGTTCCAATCCTTTACAAAGGCCACCATCCATCATTACTCCAACACCCAATAGAAGCAATGAACCTAGCATTATGAAGAGACAAATGAATCCATGCATACCGAATCATGATCAAGGGTGCAATTATGGGTCAAACATCTGCAACCTTGACATAACTCATACCTTGAATCACTATACGTTTAACAACCAAGTGTGTGAACATCAACTTGTCTACGTAGCCACCAATAAACCAAGAGACACCTCGTGGTCTAAAAATAAAAGGTTAACACTATTTTACAAATGCATGGAGCATACCTATCCACTTATTAATTCTTGTCATGGTCAAACACTTAGTCATGGGGGAGACACCCCATCCTAACATTTAGAATTAATAGGTGTTTTTCCTCTTTTTGTTTTACAATTTTTTACCCTTTTCTTATTTCTTGATATAGATTTTCCCTATCCTTTTCAAATTTTTCCACATTTTTTTTAATTCCCTTTGTCAGTAATCTCTTTTGTAAATAAAAAAAATCATGTAGCCCATTGAGGTGAGGTTTTCTCTATGTTGTCAAGTCATGAGGGATTGATTATTTAGAAAGTGATGCCACATCGTCCATCCATCTATTCCATTAATAAGAGGCTCTTACTATAGTCATAATGATATACTTTTGCATCATAAAACTAAAAATAAATTCATAATCATTGTGCCTAGACCGAAAAGTGAAGATCCAAGGGGGAATATCAAGGGTGTGACATTAATAGGATTTGTGGATTCTCTTTGACCACTTCTGTATGTTCTATCATGTTGCTAAGGTTGTAATTATATCCTTGTAGATCTAATAAAAAATGGGAGTAAGAGTAAAATAAAAGGGCACTGAATAAATTTATAAGGGTTCCACTAGAAAGACATGATACCCATGCTTGAAGGTTGACACTTTTCAAAATTCATCAAAAAAATAGAATTCCATGAATAAACTCCTCCCTCAGACAAGACACTAAGTGATGCTACTCCTTGCAACTACAGTAGCCTTATGGTTGTCAATCAAAGAGATTAAACAATGCAATGTCACTAAAAATGTGGTATGAACGTGGTTTAAATCCTAGAAAGAAAGGAAAATGATTACTTAACTATCAATAACACATAGGGATTCATTATGCCTATGGTAAGGCACCTCATGTCCCAATTCATGCAATCCCTTCAAAAATCCACATCATCTTGTTGTTTGAATAATCCTAACTTATTATTTTATGTAACATAGATTTATTTCCTCAAATTGGTGATTTTAAGATGTGTGTTTTGTTTAATAGCTATGCATTGCATTCAACCCATTTGATGCCTATGGACATTTTTAGGTGTGGTTATACTAGGGCATTAAGGGCTAAAGCCTACTTTGGGGAGGATCCACTTGTATATATGTTGTGACTTGTACTTGTTTGACACAACTACATCATCTTATACCTTCCAACTACATAAATGTTAATCTCAATAACTTTTTCTTTTCATATAATTGATCCATTCTACCCAATGGATTTATTATCCTTTTTCTTGCATGTTCCAAAGATTTTAATTCCTACAATTATATCTTCTAACACTTCTGGTGCCTCCATATAAATTTTCACTTATCCCAGAACTTTTTGAACTAAAATCCTTCCATTTATCACAAAGCTTTATTTTCCAAGATAATTACCCTCATAATATGCAGATTCAAGCACTCTGATATTGACTATTCAATATTGAGATGGACTCAACATCATGTACTTCATATAAGGTCCATAGAAACTATAAATAGGACCCCTACAAGTTCCAAAATCCATTATCATCATTTGTAGCTAGGGGAGTTTTTGAATCTTTCTCTTGTGACTAGGAGCTCTATGCAATCAACTTCCCCTTACAATATTTTGGTCCATACCACGTCGATTTTTATGGTTTTTAAACATTTTTGAACTCAAAGTGTTCAATTTAGGTAGGGAAGGATTCTTACATGGAAAATGTGCATTGATTTTTTCAAAATTTTCTATTGCTTGGAAGGTATTATAAGGGTAAGAATGTTAAAAACCTTAAGTGTTTTAATGAAATATCAATTGTATCAATGCTAGAAACTCTAATTCTCTTACCGAAGGGACCATAACCAACATTATCAGCCATACATAAGGAAAAATAAACCAATTGTGAAGGGTCATGAAAGAAGATTAAAACTTTTTGGGCATTTCTCTAAAAATTATTCTAACTTTGCAATCATATGAGCTAAAGAATTTAGTGGAACTAAGGTCATGAATAAGGTATAAACCTGTTAATGATAAATAACATCTTAGTAACATCGGATCCTTGATTGATTACAAATGGTTCCAAAAAGAGGAGGATAAGAAGGATCTTTGCAAGGTACAGCCAAATGCCTAAGATATGGCAAAGGTTAACTAGGAGAACAAGGCCCACCACCAAATATAAGGAACAAGAGCCTAATCATTTAGCATTCATCAAGAGGTCTTGCTATAGGGTGGTCGGTCCAAGGAGAGGCTACTAAAACACCATCAAATTTGGGCTCTTGGGTCTCAACTATAGATTTTGCGAAGTGTTAAAACTTGGCAAATTTCCTCTAAGTGTTGAGACTATGCTCCCACTAGTGGGACTACACTTGATAACATAGTCAATGTAGTTAATACTAATAGTGTAGACTTGCAAAATTTTTCTAAGTGTCAACAGTACCTACAAATCTTTCTAAGTGTTTTCACTATGCTCACCTTGCCATGAGTTCACTCTAGAGTGTAGTCAGCCTTGCAAGTTTTCCTAAGTGTTAAGCAAATGGTTGCTAAGCATGGTTGGGATGGATGAGACAGTTTGACAAAATTTCTAACTCTTAAGCCTACACTTCCTACTACGTTGTAGAGTGTAGTTTGTATAGTCTACATGGGCACATAATTTTTGCTAGGATTTCCAAGTGTTAGGGCTACAATATCACCTCTAGGACTATTCTCTAGAGCATAGCTAGTGTAGCCTACACTAAGCATCAGTTCCTAGCAAGATTTGCCTAACTCCTAGGACTACACTCTAGAGTGTAGTTAGTGTATTTTGTTGAAACTACCTTCAGAAGCCTTCAAAACTTAGCATTGGCCTAAATCTTAGCTCCAAAATTTCTTTAGAAAGCAATATTAGCAATTTTTGGCTCTTTTGCATCCCCCATTTGTCCCCAAGTTATGCCTACACTTGACACCACTCTAGAGGGTAAGTAGCATAGTCTCCAAAACTACACTATTTTGCACTATTTTCAAGTACTTTGTAGTTTGTTTGGAATTTGCATTTGTAGTCCTGGTAGTGCAATCATAGTCTAGTAGTCTCATAGGATCCATTGAAGCACACTAGTAGAACATCATTTTACTTCAATGGGAGTGTAGTTAGCGTTAGCATAGTCCCAGCTGCCCCTCTACCACATGGTGTCTAATCCATGATTCACACTAACCCTAGGCCTATAAATACCTCCCATACTTCACATTTTAATGGTTGGAATTTGTGAAACACTTGGTTGGAAAATTTGAACATTGGCATTCTTGGCACTCTCACACTCGAGCACACTTGGCATTTTGGCAAAATTTGGGACACCACTGGGAACTATTACATACCACTATGGCGTAGTTGTACATTTCCCATTACAATGTTGACCACTACAACCCCTAGGACATTGTAGCAGCCAATGCAGTAGGCCGAGACTCCATGGTAGACATCATTTTCCATAGCTCGATACCCCGAGACTATGACTCTGCTCACCTATTGTGCTTGTTGTATACTACATATATCCTAAAATTTTCTTTGTAATTCACTACACTCCCCCCCCCCCCCCCCCCCCNCCCCCCCCCCCCCCCCATTTGGGATGGTGGCTTTCTTTCTTGCTCACATTCTATGCATTTTTCATAGTTTTTCTTATATTTTAGCATTCTACTTACATTTTTCACTATTTAAACAAGTATTCGCATGTTTGCACCCTTGGTTTTGCATTCAAAACCATTACTACACTCACATCCATGGACACCACAAACATCACAAAACACCTTGTTCCCTTTAACACCTATTTTTTCATAACACCTATAAGTTCTAGTTTGATCAACAAGATCATCTTGGGCAGCTTGCCTCCATTCCTAGTAGGCCCCCATGTAGTTGTTGGGTCAAGCCTATGTGATTGCAAACCTCTTGAAGTCCTATTCTAGCCTCCAACATTTTTGGCTACTATAGTTTTCTAGCAATAGAAGGAGGACCTTCATCATTTCCTTCTTCAGACATCCTTTGGTTATTGCCTTGTGTGCTCTTTGCACCCCTTGTAGATTGGTCCCCATTGTTAGTTCCCCTAAAACCTTGCTTGATAGCATTGGTATTTACACTTATCCAAATTCTAGATATTCAACAAAGCATAGTTGGTTCTAGCGTAGCGAGCATAGTTGGCTCTGGGCATAGTCCTAGAGTTAGTCATTTTTTACATGTTTACACTTAGTCATTTTTCTCTGCATTTCAGACTTAGCCATTTTTTTCTGTATCTTTTATACTTAGTCATTTTTCTACATTTTTTTAGCAATTGCATACCTAGCCATTTTCTACATTTTAGCACTTAGCTATTTTACTTTCTATTTTGCATAAGTGCCCTTTTGCACTTTCCTTTACACCATGAACGCAGAATGGCCCTTGACCTTTGCTCCAAGCATGGTTTTTGTCCAGCCCATTTAACAAAAAATTTAGATTGACCTTCATGGGGCCAAGGGTCCTATCTTGGCATAAAGAAAATCCCTTAGGTAATGCAACATACCTCCCAAGGTCATGATGCTTAATGATGAGTAATATAAATTCATTTACGTGAAACGCCAGGTGGGTTTGCACTTAGAACACCAAGAAATGAAAGCTAAACATAGTTATGAGCTCATGCACCATAATAGAAGGGAGTGGTTCCCTTTCAACTTTAACTTTGTCTTGCTCATGGAAGACTACTAGTGGATGTTGGACAACCTCATTCACAACATGAGCCCTAAGGGAGGGATGGAATACAAGGAGATCCTCCAAGAGAAGCCAAATAAGCTTGAGGCTTAATCTAAGCATGAAAACCTATTCTGTGCCTCATTCTAGTATACAACCTCTACTTTTGTTCCTCTATAATCTTGTAGCTTAGTGTTTTCACCTAGGTCAATGCCTATGGTGGTAACTCACCAAATGTCACAAATGCACTAGGATGTTTCTTTTCCCTTTAGCCTTCCCTTCAACATGCCCTTCACCATCCCTTCATAGCCTTCCTTTCAACATGCCCTTCACCATCCCTTCATAGTCTACACAACCTTCACAACATGTTTAGCCTATTCAAGTTTTCCAACCTTCTATAGTAGTAATTATTGCACCTACAAAACCCTACATGCACACCATGCATGCTCCTCCCCCAACATATGCAACTCAAGCATTATTCATCCCACCTACTATGTCAGCACCCTTTACAATGACCCAACCCACCAACCAATGGTGGGGCTCAAGCATTATGTCCATGGCACAACCCATGCAACAAGCATTGCATGTGATCACACAACCCAAAGTTGGGTCTAGACCACCCAACAACCACAACGGGTAGCACAACCCACACAACTTGCCACTGTAACCATACTTTCCTTGGATTAAGCATTCCAGTTGATCTAGAGCCTTGCCAAAGAGGTTAAGTAGCTTAAGGCTACCTCCTCAGAAACTATCCATGTGATGGACTTTTAACAAGATGATCCAATCAGTCCTATAGTTCCATCACTTGCATTAGCCACTAGGGTCTTGCTCTCATAGTTCACCGAATACAATAGTGAAGGGAACCCTAATGCCCACTTGGTGACCTTCTGGTCAAAATGCCTCTTGATACAGGCATGGCCAAAAGCCATCATCTATGTGTTCACCATTTGCCTAATTGGCAAGCCATTAGACTGGTACCGTGTGCTCCCTTGGATCTCCATCACTTCCTTGGAGAAATTG
The DNA here is from genome assembly GCA_015680685.1 of Gnetum montanum. Taxonomy (NCBI): domain Eukaryota; kingdom Viridiplantae; phylum Streptophyta; class Gnetopsida; order Gnetales; family Gnetaceae; genus Gnetum; species Gnetum montanum. Next base: position 48,306 of record MNCI01011144.1, on the reverse strand, counting down.
CTTACCTAATTCATCACTCACTTCATGTGCAACTTAAAGCCTAAGGTGACCTTGTATTAGCTACTATAGGTCAAGAACAGTCACATAGAGTCCATGCAAAAATTTATTTAGTGATGGAGTGCATCACTTAACAAGATTCATGAGCCAATAATGGAAATCCACCTACTGGCCATCTTCAAAGGCATAGTGAATGACTTCATAAAGTCAAAGATGTATACCTTGCCCTACATTCCTTAAGCCAACAATTTTCTCAAACTAAGAGCATTCAAGATGTGGTGGAGGCTAACAGGGATTTGGCCTATGTGGCCTACAAGAACCTACATGCAAAGAAAGAGAAAGAGAAAGACAAGGACAAAGGCAAGCAAGCAACCATAATCATTGCAACACTAGCCAATGATACTATGCTAGTGAACACTAAACCAATGACCAAGTCACTCAAGGCCTTGGCCAGAAACAACAAGGTAGCTAGCTCTAGCATAGAGGCAAACAACTAGCCTACATCATTGCTGACCATGGCACCAGTTACCCCAAGGTCTAACTTCAAGTGTAAGGATCGCTTGAAGTATACACCATTGTCCATCAAGTGGTTAGGTTGTTGGACCAACTTCTTCATGGTGGATGCATTCTATAGAAGTAAATATCCAAGAATGCTCACAAGCAACATGACTAATATTGCAAGCTCCTCAAAAATCCTTAGCCACACTACCTAATGATCCTCCAGTCCCTAAGCATTTTAGATTGGATTGGTTTTGCCAATATCACCAACTACAAGGTCATGATATAGACTTCTACATGGTTTTGCAGGATGACATCCAACACATGATTAACAAGGGAAAGTTGGTCCTTGATGCTACTAACCTAGTATTCCCCAAGACTAATCAATGGGGGTTTACAAGGATCCACTCAAAATAAGTGGTGCAGTGTACATCATCAATGCCATCAGCATTGATGACAATGCAAAACTGGCATAGGAGCTATTCATGGTTCGTGTGGCCTTTGATAACATTGGGACCTCCTTGACATCAACTAGTTTAAGGAACCGTTTTGTCATTAGAGCACTACCTCAAGCACCCATAACACCCTTTGTGGTTAGGGCTCCACAACACATTGTAGCTGCAATAGCCCAAACATCCTTCTTTATAATGGTGCCACAATGTGTGAACCCCCTACCTATTGGAAGTTTGGTGGTGGGCAATGCATTGACCCCTACTCATTCAAGATTCCATCCTACAAGCGATGCCAACAAACAAATAAGATATCAAACTAAGAGGCCTAATGAGTGACTTGCTTATCGAATGATCAGGCAACACCAAAAGTAAAGGGCATTAGGCCCACCAAATCCAATTCCCCTATCTTCCATCCCAATGGCCCAACCAACTGAGGAGGTTATAGCAACATGTAAGCAACAACGAAGCATTGAGGCTTCAGCAACCAGGAACCAACACTGGAGCATTAAGGCTTTAGCAACTAGCAACCAACAATGGAGCACTAAGGCTCCAAAGCAAGCAAAACAGGTAAGACACAAATCGCCTCCACAAGAGATTCATCTCTTGGACCACATGGAGGAGATGAAGGCCATTAACAACAAGGTAACATATAGTAGAAAATATTTCCTTAACACATTGGCCCAAGTCAAGTAGGCTTTGAAATAGAAAAATACAATGTTAAGCCTATATGACTTGGTAATGATATCCTCCGCCCATCATGAAGCATTAGTATGCATGTTTACCTCTATTCCTGTCATGGAGGACATCCTAGTAGATGAAAAGTTCATTCACATTGTGATGTTGCCTCCTTCCTCATAGGAATTGAGTTCAATGCCCCTGGCATTTCACAATGAGGTGATCAAGGTGGACCCTGAGAAGGGTCAAGTCATTACCAAAGTGATGTTCATCACCATCTTCATGAGAAAATGTAGGATCCATAGGGTGCATGTTGACAATGGGATGACAACCAATGTCATCCCTTACATTACCATTGACAAGCTTGGTCTTGCTGACCAAATTCAACCAATGAAGAAAACATGCTTGAAGTCCTTCAATGGGTCATGTGTTATCATAATGGGAACTATCATGATAGCCTTTGTGGTCCTGGAGCAATTCCTCATCATAGCAGAGTTCATAGTGGTTGAGGAGATGCCATGTTTCAACTTGATCTTGGGTAGGCCTTGATTACCCTAGCTATAGGCCATGTCCTCCCAAATCCATCAGCAGATCCACCTTCCATACAAAGGTGAAGAGGTTATCATACATAGTGACAACACAACCCCTCTAACCATCAGCAACATTGATGCTGATAGAGTTTCAAATTTACAATATATCCTAATAGAAGAATTTAAAAACCTAGATTTGCAATACTTTGTTAAGGCTAAGAACCAAAGAAATTAGTCTATGGATGCACCATTTAAGGGTATTTGCAAACACATTAAATGCCTCATCAATATTAGAAATATTTTCCTCTTATTAGATCTATCAAAAGTAATGGGGAGGGTAACCACAGGAGAAAGTGAACAAAATAAAAGAAAGATTCAAAGTATAGTAATAGAATATCTAGTGATATCTACTTGTGATATATTCGAAAAGTATGATGATACTATATTTTTAAAATCAATAGACAATAGATATATGATTAATTATTTCAATATATGAAACATGAAATTCAAAAAACTAGAATTGCAAGGATATCTAAAAGCATAAATATGAGAAGATGAGATCATTTTGTCTAATATCATCCATGAATATCTATGGGGTTACCAAATGGGAGAGTTGCCATTAAATACAAAGCCAATAAATTATTCTTTTAGTTATTAGAAAGGATCACTAGGTATATCTTCAAGTATACTCGTAAAATGTTTCTAATGTTGAGTATGGAATTTGTATTAAATTTGATATTAGGGAATGTTTAAGGAAAGATGTGAGAACTAGAAAAAATAATCAAAAAATGTAAACAACATAATATTTTAAAATAATTATAGAGAAATATAATGATGCCTTAAGGATGACTTGAACTTACAACCTCTTACCTAATAACACAATAAGCTTACCACTTGCTTCACATATTATAGAATTAAAGGATATTTTTATCCAAGATGTTAACTACCAATTGTACATTGGTAATGCTAAATAATATTTCATCCATAACACTCCAATGAGAGCTTATTGGTAATGCTAAATAATATTCTATTCATAATTCTAGAGGAAGAACTTATCAGTAACACTAAATAATATTTCATCAATAACATTTCATAGAGAGCCTATTTGTAATGCTAAATAATATTTCATCCATAATACTATAAACAATCTATGGCTTCTATGTTTATGTCTTATTACAATGCATAAGGAATAAATTTCAAAATGGCAATGGAGTATGTATGGAAACAAAAATCCATGAAAATTCAAAATATTTTGCAACACAAGATTTAGTACCAAACTTGTAATTAGTTAATCCAATACACAAGGAATAAAATTCAAAAGGGCATGGGAATATGTATGGAAATAACAATCCATGAAATTTCAAAATATTTTGTAGCACAAGATTTAATAACAAACTAAGAATTAGTTATCCTTTTCATCATGCAATCATAGCGATTTGACCAAAATTATTATAGAATACATAGAATTTAGTAAAATGCCAACTAGGATAATTTTTAATATAATAGATGAACTAAACTCAAATTTTGTTTTTACAAGATTCTCTCAGCCAAATTATAGGTATATATATTAAATATATAACTCACCTAATTTAAGAATCCATCTATACTTGATGATAATAAGATATGGGTAAAAATCCCATAGCTAAAGCTAGGAAACAATATAAATGAATAACAAATAGTTTTAAAAACTATGTATTTTGTAAAGATAGGCATAATTTTATTATGCTATCAAATTTATAGAAGATTTAGATAATTTGGATTAGAAGAAAAAATTTTCATGGGCACAATATAGAACAATAAGGGAAAACAAGCAACTTGTCAAGTCTTTAATAAAAATAAATAGCACTTCTACTCTAGCTAAAAATATGTAGTTTCATATATCGTTAAATTTATTATTAAATATGAAGGAATACTAGAAAATCATCTTATTTCTCTACTTATACATTAAGTATATTCAACGTATGCAATGAGCAAAATGCTAAAGATCAAGAGGAGGAGCTAAAAAATAAAACTTAAACAACTACTAATCTAACATCCAAAAGAGAAGCATCAAGATCAAAACCAAATCTATCATATAATGAAGAACTAAATGACCAAGTATTAATATTTTTTAAAAATAAAAGAGAAGGTAACAAATTCATAGAAGAAATGACTAAACTAGAAGGACAAAGTATAGAAAGAATTCAAGGTATCCAAAAAATAGTTACTTAGGAGGTACTTAGAAATCTTAAATTTTTCTATGTTCCAAATCTAATATTTGCTAGTTATCCTATGGAAATATATAAAATACAATAGATTCAAAATATGAGTAAATTTAAAAATTTGAAAGACACAATAAAGACACTATCACATAAGATAGATAGTAAACATGAACAGATATGAATAGGATTCAATTAAAATAAGAGGTAGGGGAAAGAAACGTTATACTTTCATTTACATTACTTAAATTAATAAATTATAAAATAGTAATACTATTGCATCAGTAGAAAGAATTTTTTGTCTTGTGTATTGCTTTGAAATATGTCCTATATAACTCTCTATTATCCTTGAAGTTCTTTTATATTATTTCTTAATAAGCTGAAAATTTGTGAAAAAAATTTTAGGAAGCAATAAAGTAAATTTTATTTGTAAAAAATATTTAAATTAAAAAAGACATTTCTTGGAATTTCATAAATCAATGAAGAGACATTATTATCATTATATTCTATCAACTTTCAAATATCATGATATTGATATTCATTAAATTAATTAGTCATCTTAGGTTAACAATTCATTTTCTATTTTATAAATATAAAATTTAATTACATAAGATTCAAAGACCTAAGTAATTAAATCTTATTTTATACACACATTTATTTTTGCAAATTTATATTACTGATCATCAAATTCTATGTAGATTATCTTCTATCCTCATAAAAGTTTAGAAATTTCATTCCTTTTAAAATTTAAAGATTACATGTGCTAATAAATAATTCTTAAAGTTTTTTATGTGTTATGTTCTACTATTTCATATTCAACCTACTATGAAATATTATAAAGAAATTACAATAAGATGTTGATTTCTCACTACATAATCATGATCATCGTAACCTTGTTCTAATAAAATAGGGCCAATTATATGAGATCTATTTTGTCATTTACCTCTATAAATAGCTAGATATTTTTTTATTTGAAATTTCTTCATATTATTTTTAATCATTTTCTCTTATATCTTTTTTAGCCTTCCTTTTAGTGGATTTTCTAGAATAGTGATGTAGTAAACTTTTTGAATAAGTTCATTATCTAATCTTCTTTGCACAAACCTAAATTATCTAAGAAATAATTATTGTATCTATTCTAAAATAAAAGATACTCCAATTCTTTCTCTACTTTATGTATTATGTAAATCATATTTTTTATAGCATTCAACATCCATCACATATTTGCATTTCTACCACATTGATTTTTTGTTCATGCGTCTTTTGTACTCCCTAGTATTTAGAATCATATAAGATAATATGTCTTAATACTATTCTATAAAATTTTCACTTTATTTTTATTGGGATTCTTTTATCACATAGAACACTACTAGCTTATCTCTATTTGGAGAATCCTTCCTTAATCCTATATCTTATAACTTTATTAAGTATACCATATAATTATATTATTGATCATAGATAGTGGAACTATTTGCAATGAGGTGATCTTGAATCATTACATTTATTTCATTAATGTTTATGCTTTTATCAAAATTACATTCCATATAGTTTATCTTACTTCAAGTAATTTTTAAGCATTTTGATTCTAGAGCATGTCTCTACTTTTTTTCATTTTAGTAATATTTTCTTGGGCTATATCCACCAACATAAGATCATGTGCAAATAGCATACACCAAGGGATTTCATCATTTAATTCCTTGATTAATTTATCAAGAATAAAATCAAAGAAGAAGTACACACAATCTTAGATCACATTTTTCTGAAAAATTCACCCTAAAAACTTTCATCTTATGTTTCTATTATCTAAGATGTATTGTAGGAATAGAAGCAAGGAAGTTACTCCCCAAAGAATGTATCAGAATGAGAGTTCCTCCTTTCTTTACCATCCCCTCAAACGGTGGAATCAACAATGAAGGTAGACAATCCAAACACAACTCTAGAAGTTGATTTGAAACATATAGCACCTAAGGGGGATTTGCTAAATCCACAACTATCATTGGTGAAGAGAAAAATCATGAATATAGGATAGAAAATGAGAATGATAAAGGCATTTAATTTGTAGTGAACCTTGAGTTTCTTAAACATGTTGTATTGGATGCATGAAGGAATTTATCCTCTAGTTTGTCAAAATAAACATTATGACTTGGAGGGTAAAGGGACTTCCAATACCTCTTACATATAAACCATTAGTCACTTGTGGTCTTCTCTTAAGCCAGATAATTTTTGTATTCAAGAAACTAAACATGATGAGGTACAAGATATAATCTTAATTTTTTTCCTTATTTTTTGTGCATATTTTTATTATTTTCCTATCCATGGTTGATCCATGAGATTCTAGATTATTTGAGGATAGGAATATCTGTTTCTTTAAAGAACATGCATGAAAATTATATTATGATTTCAATGGATACATTAATACCATAGTGTACTTTGAAAAACATTTATGCTCAACCTAAAATGGCTAAAGGAGTATTCTTTTGGGCTTCTTTAAATAATTATTTATATACTATTTAAAATTCCTTCTTATTAATAAGAGACTTTACATTAGTTATCCATACTGATGATAAGATTAGGGGAGTATGGCATTCAAAGGTACATGAGCTCTTTATTTCTATTGTTCATTCTTTAGGACTTTTTAATGTTTCCATTTCTAGATGTTTATAGGTATGGATGAATCTATCCACTGGATTAGCTCATGTTATTTGCAAGTTATATTGTTTTTTATACCCTACTCTTTGGATGTAGTTTTTTTCCATTATTACTACCTTTATACTACCATGCACAATCTCAAATCATTAATCACTACTTATTTCCTTTAAATACTTTATAAAGACTATCTTCAAGTGGAAAATTTATTGGGCTAATGAAGACCATGTATCTTCTGTTATTTCTAAAGTCCAGACTAGTGTTCTCCAAGTTTTGACATAATTTATTATTCTACCAAAGTTAAGAGAGATTTGCATATGCTTATTGCAATGGCAAAAGAATCATCCATTTGACTAGAAGATCTCGAAGAATGAGCTTCACCAAGATACTGTTATTACATATATATAAGTAGATTTGAAAGGATGGATCTAAGAGTTTTAAAAAAACGAATAAAAATTACTCTATTGATCAATCCCATGTTTTGGTGGTCTAAAAACTAGAAAATCGAGAAGTTTATTTAGCTATGTATATGCATACAAGGTATTGATCAAGTTGCTAAGTTTGGATCATGATTAGAGGTAGGAGATGTAATTGGATTAATTACACTTGCTTAGAATTGACTTAGACATTGCATTGGCTATGGATTGGGGCTAGATTGAAATAATTGAAGATTGAAAAGTTGTACTACCAAAGCTACATCTTTCCTTGAGGGTTTGAAATATTATTGATATATTTTTTTATTATTTGCATTGTTCAATCCATTTAGGATTTTTTTTGTTTACTATCATTATGCCCTAGCTATTGTACTTCATTTGTGAAGATCATATTATGTGAAAACCTCTCTCCATACTTTCTTTCTATTGTATTCTTCCTTATACTTTGAGGATACTAGGTTCTCTATTAGGAAAGATCTACATTGTATCCTTATGGGGTTTTCACTTAAATGGCTAACATTTTTTTTTCTTGTACTTTTCATTAAGGAGTTATGTGTGTGTCTTGTGATAGTATAATACTTTGCACTCAACCTTGTAAGGTTCTTGGGAGTCATGTATGATACTAAGCTTATAGTCTTAGTTATCCTATGAAGAGTGTGTAGCATTTGAGGATCTACCATGTTAACATCCTTAGCTACTCTTTAATTTTAGTTAATCTAAGATGGTGAGGTTTATTACACATCTTGATGAATGTGTTTCTTTATGTTGTTGGTTTAACTATTTTTCAGCATTAAGGTTAAATTTTAAATTTTATTTTAAAACTCATTCATCCACCCTTCTAAATTCAACAATCCATAACTTTAGTAATATTATACTCTCTTTTAGTAGAAAGAAATCTATTAGTTCTATAGAGCAAAGTTCAAATGATCCTTTGAAGATAACAAAAAATCATGTTTTTTCATACTTATAGTTTAGTTCACTCTACCAAGCCTAGAATCACTAAAGTAGAAGCTCATGTTATTAAACTTAAAAAGAATCCAAAAGAAATTATACCAATAGATTCAAATTTCTATCAATAGCATTTAAACACAAGATGGCAAATAAGGCTAAATGATATTGATAAGATAGTTTCTTGCATTGATCACCACCTTTTTCCATAGGCTATTCCAATCTTGAACTCTTTTCCAACCCATACTAAGGTACAAAATATTATTTTTTGTATGGCCAACAATAAAACACTAGGAGCATATGATTTTCCTATTTATTTATTTAGAACATTTTAGCTTGTGGTAGGTACAAATATTTATAATATGGTTTTGGAATTTTGGAGAATAAAGTGAAATCTTAGGTGAATTTAACTTCATATCTATTACTCTTCTACCTAAGCAAGATAATGCTTCCAATATTAGATATTTTTATCTTATAAGTATTTGCATCACACTTTATAAAATTTTATCGAAGTTTTTGGCTATCAAGTTAAACAAGGTTCTGTCTACTATTATTGATTTAGAACAAATAGGTTTTGTTGTTGGTTTTCATACCTTGGATTAAGTACTTCTTATTCAAGAAATTTTTCATTTAGTTTATCTATAGAAAGATCCTAGTTTAGTAGAAAACTAGATACTAACAAGGTTTATGATTGTATTTCATGAGCTATGTGGATGCCATATTTGTGAATGATGAATTTCATCATCATTAATAATTACAGCTTTTTCGTTATTAGTTAATGAGGATTCTGTTAGTAATTTTCTATCTAGAAATGATCAACAACAAGAAGATCTTATTTCTCTTTATTTGTTCATTTTGACTATAGAGGCATTGAGGGCTTTCTTAAAATGAAAAAATGTAGCTAGCCTAGTAAATAAAATTTTCCCTCCTCAAGAATGTCCTAATTTTAAATTTGTACAATTTGTTGATGCCACTTTTCCTTTCTTGTAAGGCACTCAAAATATTTTAAACAATGGTTTGCTCTCTTTGGATTATTTTACTTAGGTATCAAGCTTGCATATTACTTAGGATATCCTTTGGGATTGTTTTCTACCAAATACCTTAGGATTTCCCTTTTTCTTTATCATACGGAGTAGTAGCTTTGGGCTAAGATGATGGAAAATAGTTTTAAATACTTGGAAGAGTGGAAAGGAAAACTACTTTCTCAAGTCTGGGGACTCAATTAATCTAGTCAATCTTCTAATCAATGCCTCTCTATCTTTTATCATTTTCTTATGCTTCTCAAAGTGTGTTAGAAAAGATTGAAAGATTAGAGTGCATGTTTCTTTCACCCAATGACATTGAACAATCTTTTCATATTTTAAACTAAAAATGCTCTATCAACCCACCAAATCTAGGGTATGGACCCCTTGTATCCTCCAACACATTAATATAATTTTACTAGGAAAACTAGTATAGTAACTCTATAAAATAGATAATAAACCTTAGATCCAAATCATTTTACAATTAGTTAGTGCCATGAGAAGAAGTCTTAAAAAATCAAAACCTTAGGTTATAAATAGCAATAATATAAAATGAAAATCATCATCTAATTATCAGCTTAGTGCTACTTACATTATGTTGGCACTAGAAAATAGGGCTCCATTGAAATCTTACAAGTGAAGAGGTGCAGTTTTAACAAAACAAAATACCTTCACCAGGAAATTTTTTCATGGGAAACTTCTAGTTAAAAATTATCTAAAGAAAAGGTATTTTTTATAATAATACTTGCTCATAGTGCAGTCATTATTTAGAAAACATTTATTAGTGTCTTTTCAAGTGTAGAGGGATTTGGAGTATTGACAACATTTTGCAACTCATTCTTGTTTTCATATCATAACTACTAAAACTCTAATTGGTTTACTTTGGTGATGGTTATTCTATAGAACAAAAAGTTAGTCAAGAAGAATTAAGAAACTTCTACCATATTTATATCATATGCTTTAGGTCTATCAAAATAGTATATACTTCCAAGGAGTTTCTTTTCCATTTTCTATTCTCCTTTATCAAGCTCTACAAATTTGGTCAATTGTTATGTACCATTATGCTAGTCCTCATTGTGGAGCATAAGTTAAGAAGTTGTATAATGACCTCCCTTTAATAGAAATGATGTCTTTATTTTTATTATAATCCATGTAGTACCATTTTCTATTGCATTTATGTTGGAAGTTCTAGCCTTTTCCTAGACCTACTTTAGTTTTTATGAATTTTTATCGAGTTCCATGCCTTAGTCACTATTGAACCAAAACTTGTGTGTGGCAAATAAGTATATACCAAGTGCAGACTTGATATAGACATGTTGTCATTGAAAAATTAAATGTGATTTGGCTCTCTCAAAGCTTCTTCCATAATTTGCATAATTTTAGAATATGCATGAAATATGGAGAATGCAGGAACCAACTTAATGTTATTCAGGCAAAAAAGCTTGTGTCACTTCATCTTTCGTTTGTAAAGCGCCCGTGGAGAGGTAGACATCATGCACTGACTTGCTGGGATTTGCAAATCCCAGAAAATTTTCACCCATTGAAAGAAACGCATCAGATCTTTATGGGATATTTTTTAATTAAATTAAATAAAAATTAATATTTAATAAATTTAAAATTTTTAAAAAATAATTTAAATATTTTATTGTATTTTAATTTACATCTCCAGGAGATCTTGCATATATTCATGCACCTAAAATGTGTTTTGAAATTGAGAATCCTCCAATTCTCCCCCTTTCAAAAATCGGATTCATTTAATGGATAAATAAAAGCTGTACCAATGTGAGCCTATGCACAAACCAATTTAGAAACAGAACCTAGTAGAGCCACAGAGTCTTGCATAATGCTGCGGTAGCAGCAGCAACAAGAGTAAATATTAAGCTCGGGTTATTTCTGCAGAAGAAGAAGAAAGAAGACCGGCTCATGTCCTCCTTAGCTTCATGTACATGCATTCTCTGCTCTTCCCTGTTTATTGGGACGTGCCTAATCTGGAAAGCTGGAATTATAGACACATTATGGGGCACATTTTTTCGGGAAACCCTGTGCAGTTATTTTCAACAGAAAAGCTGTGATATACGGCATATTTAGATTGAAATCAATCCGGGTTTTGAACATAAATGTGGACTTGAAGATAAAGACGAAGGTTTTCAGCGAAGAAATGCACGCGTACACGATACGTGGCAGCACATGTGCGAAACAATAACGGCAGTTTTTGTGCATGGTGTGAACAAGTAGAGTATCTGCACAACCATGTTTTTGTCTTTCTTCAATTCGCATGCCTGAGTACGTGTACGGCTCTACATTGAATGGATTCATAAGAATCCCGTGCTCTCCTCCTGTCAACTTCACTCACATCATGTGTTGTCTGTCGGCTCCCACAATAATTCTTAACCATGTACCCCTTGAAAAACCATTAAAAGGAATTGCTGCAAAATATATGCAGTTACAATTCCCCGAAAACAATATTGGAACATCTCAAGAACCAATGGAGAGAAAAGAGAGGTAAAAGAGAGGTAAAAGAGAGGAAATAAATACAGAATGATTACTTAAAAGAAGTTAAAAACAATGTCTTTTTAACATTAGTATTAGATTTTCCCTGCTGTTCCATAATAACATACTCTTTCGTTATTCAATCATAACTTATGTTCAGATTATAACTTACTAAAGGTTATAATCTCAATTTAGTACTTAAGAATAAGATGAAGGAACAATGGCATCCAATTTCTTTCATTGATTCATAGGTTGAGTTTGAATATAAAGTCATTGAGTTGTAACAAATCTTTTACAAGTTGGTTTCTTCTAGCCTATTTTTTTGTGAAAGGTCAAAATGGTTCAACCCTTTTTAGAGCTTGGGAGTAAATGTTGATAGTGAAAAAATCATTTATTATGTCAATGGTACAAGGGACCCTCTAATTTCCAATCATATGAATGAGTAAATTTTAATCAGCTTTGAATGCTTATCTTGCATTATCCATGATACATTAGATTTTATGACAAGAAGATTAACATTATATTATCCTAATAGATATGAGTTACTTTAGGAAAGCCACAGTTATGCATATTTCAAAAAACCTAATTTGAATTATTACCTTACTACTACTATATGCCCTACATTGGTTGTTAAGATTGACATGGTATGTTGCTTCTTCAAAATCCATTTAATAAGATAGTTATTAAGAAAAGAAAAGCAATTTCCTATGATCAAATTTCCATAATCATGATTACCTTCGTTATGAATAATAATGTATTCAATGATTTCAAATTTATTCATATTCTAATAGGTTAATTTAAAATTCAATGTAAGCATATATTTAGCAGCCTCTAATGAGGTAAGATTAATGAGCTATTAAGCTAGTAGTAAGAAACTTGATTTGGATGTTCTAGGTCATGAGTTTGATTCTTCTGGGTAATGCTGAGTTATATAAAGTTCTAATTAGACTATATATATTTGGATGTACCTATGTTTCACATATTCTAAGTTCCAATACTCCCTCTAATAAGGTAAACCTGACATGGCTCAACTAGTAAATGTGTTAAGACATCAATTAAAAACCATAGGTGTGGTCTACTATCAATGGCACATGTAATTGCTTAGTCATATTAGATCAACTAAAATCCATACTAGAGCAAGCCTATGGTCTCTCAAAAGAAATATGCTTAATCATTGTTGGATAAATTTGGCGCATCATGCGTATCATAGTCTACAAGGCTAATTGTATCATATTTCTTTTGAAAAATTGTCAAACTACTTGTATAATAAGAAATCTAAAAATTTTATCAATTTTTTAATGTGTAAGAAAGAGATGGAGGATGCTTTAGGGTCTATCTCTAGGTTAATGGTAAGGCTCAAGGAAAGGAGAATACTCACATGCATGTAGAGTCTCTAGCCTCTAGTGTCAGTACTTCACCTAGCAAATCATAACATCCAATCTTTATTGAGGCACTACAAGGCAAGAAGAAATTCTCTGTTGAAGATGGAATTCTATTAGATGGAATCTTATTTAGAGTATTGATTATGCAAAACAAAGTTAAAGTATTCACATTCCAACCAATGAATCCTATTGTTTAAGAATCTATTTTTGATAACTTCATCTTCATTGGATTTGAAATTGAATAAACATCATTGTTAAATTCTACATCAATGCCTCTTGTAGCCTTTTAACCAACTTAGAGTAAATTATTAGAAATTTTTGGAATATAATTAATATCAATAATGGTAATTAAAATTCCATTAGGAAGTTTCACAATGCAGTAACTTATACCTTTAATGTGCAAATATTTTTCATCTTCTACATTTATGTTTGATGAGCAATAGGGTAGACCCTATGCTTAACTATATATATCATTAGAGTTTATTTACAATCTAGCCAACTTACATGCATTGGGCTAGCAAGATGTCATAGATAATTCAGTGTGAGATTGTTGATTGTTGTCTACCCAATCACAACTTGTGTTGATTTAACTAGTATGGTTAAGTATGATTAAGGCATGTGATGGTTTCATTATTATTTTAAATATTAAAATATTTTAAAAATTAAAATATTAAACTAATTATCTAATTGTAGAAAATAAATCTAAGCTAGCCTAAACATTGAATATCTATTTTCTTTTTCCATACACATTGTAAACCTATAGTAACATTGCTAGGTTACCAAGTATTTACTATTGGACATACTAAGTGTTTAATGCTAGGATTATCAAATGTTAATATTTTATGCTCAAAGTGGTTGTACTTAAGAGCTACTACAAAATAAAGATTTAATTCTAAATTTCATGAAAGTAGAAAGCATGGAAAGTAAAGTGCAAGAAAGTAAATTAAGTTCTAGTCTAAAGATTGCAATGAAGAAAACCAATCTTGATTTTGTTACTACCATGCATATGTGTCCAAGTACATAGTGCACTTGAATAAAATTTTGTATAATTTATTCAATCGATGCTACAAGCACTTAGAGGAGAAAAATTCTAACTTTTATTGAATAAAACTGCAAAAGTTTAGCTACACCACTGACCAACAAATGTCATAAGTATGGTGGGTATGCATATTAATATAGGGAAAAGACAAGACTAACTCAAGTTTCATTATAAATTCATGACTAACTAAAACCTTTTCTACAAGTGAGCAAAAGTAAGATTGAGTTATTTATAAAATTTGAGAAAGTATGAAACTACGTATTGACTAACAAACTTGGCAAGACATGAAAGCATAACAAAAATAATTATTCAAGTGGTTATAATAATGGTTGACAAAATTAGACACTTAATAAAAATTGAATTGTCTACTATGTACAAAAGTAAGCCAAGGTGGATGCTTTAACTAGTGCCAAGAGGTGGAGGATCTTATATTTCCAGTGGATGCTCCTTCTAGCTTGGTTCTGCTGGTGATATTGGTTGTCCTACTATTGCTACTAATTCTTCTATCATCTGATAGACATTTAGAAATGCCTTTGCCTTTTCTTTCTTACCCCTAGGATTATTGATAGTCTAGTCAACATCACCTATATTGGATGGTATAGGCATGTCTCATGGGTGAAGCAAAGTAAGGAATAGTTCCTTGGTATTCATGAACCTAGTTATGACTTGTTTGTACTCAATGTTGAATGCATGCATTACGTTTTGTAGCTCCTAATGGTGTATGATTTTTTTTGTTAGTGTCTTCATGACAACTCACTAATCTTCAAATTGACTCCTAAGAAATTTAATCTTAGAATTAGCTATTTACAGCTTTTTCTTAGTTTCCTTTTGAAGTTTGAACTTTGTCTCATACAAGAGGTAAGAGCTAGCTACGTATTTTTCCAAGTGTAAAATTGGTCTCCCTACAATTAACATCATCAGATTTTCATATCAAAGGTTCACCAACTTCATGTATTTTTTCATCTCCTTTATTTGTAGCCCCCACATGCAAATTTTCACTTGATTTTATACCTTTGGCCCATCAAAGATGGGTTGTCATACATGACCATGTTATTAGAGCTACTAAACTGCATCATTCATTTTTTCCTTCACTAGTTTGATTTCCTTCTCATTAACCTTGTTAAGCATGTTGGGATGGTTCCTATAATGATTTTGAACTTTTTTGTACTTCAGGACCTTATTCTCACAAGCGATGATATTAGTTACTAACTTTTGATGAATGGCATGCACTTCCTTCATTGACAAATTCCTATTTTTTGTAGCCAATCTCTTAATATCTTAGTTCACTATGGCAATTTTTTCTTGTTGTCATATAAGATATTCCTTCATTTTTTTTCTTTTGTTTCTTTTGTTGCATTCTAGATGATATTTTTCTTCTCCTTCTTAATCATGAAATATTACTTCAAAATATTTTGAAAAGTTTCATTTCTTATCATCCACAATTGGAATATGATTGGATCTACCAAAAGGGCTATAAGTTTAGCAACTTTGCCTAGCACCTGTTGATTGATTATGGCACTCTTAATGTTATTTTTCTTTGAACAAGACCTTACTCCTGGTTTTCAATAATTTCAACTGGATGATTAAAATATCTTCCAGGATATCAAATATTTCCAAAATTGATTGTTCAATTCCCACTAGTCATTCCAACACTTCCTTGTGTTACACAATAGTCATTCTTCTACTCTAGGTTCTTGCAAACACTTGAATGTCTACCATAGTATCAATATTGGACATTAGTGCTACATGAACCCTTATATATTCTCTAATCTAGTTCATGACCACCTTGCATACTATTTCTTGGTTCTTTTGTAATATGCCAAAACTGTAGCATCTTCCCCTTCTTCTAGGATCATAGAGAAGGTTGTAATATTACATGAGATTTTAGAAAATTGCTTAGATAGTAGGTATCTTGCAACTTCTCCTATGGTAGTGTTGGCACAAATAGTCACCTAAATTATTGTAAGAAGAATAGATTGCCTAGATCATATAAAGGCCATTTGATGATTTTAGTAACTTCATTTAAATGGCTTATGACTAGAGGATAGAAAAATGGCTCATCCTCACTACCAAATGCTTGTTATTATGATTGCTTCCTAAGTAATCTTACGTGCTCTTCAACTCTAACTATTTCATGTATAGGTAGTGGTGGTGGTGGTGCTTCCTCTTTGAACATTGCAGATGCCTTTTACTTCATCACCTCTTATCATGATGTGGTAGGAGTCTGACAAAGTATGTTATTAGTATAGCAAGATGTCCATTTCCTCTTGCATAAGTTTTTGATAAGGCATGGAAAGGGAAGTGTCTACTAACCATTCACATTTTTCTTAAATTTCTTCTTAATCTCAAGGAAGATTAATTGGGTTAGGTTGATTGGAATTTTTCACTTAGGGTAGTACATGCTTGGGTAGAGAAAGAAATGATCTTGCTTGATTCTAAAATTAGCTTTAGGTGGTAGGTCACAATCTTTGAAATGCCACCAAGAAAATTCTTGTTGCAATATTTTTGGCATTGTAACCTTCACCACTACACTTGAGGCTAGATTTTCATTGTAAATTGTGAGGTTTGTCGTGCATGAGCTACAATCTTACATACCATAACTTTTTGGGGCTAAAAAATGCCTCATAAGTTGTCATAGCCTCATTTATTAATTGGAAAAAGTCATATCATGTCTATATTTGGGCTTGGGAAGATTGAAAATGCCTTGGAAATTGTCAAATTTGGCATTTTCATGGGATTTTTTGTGGGGCATAACGACAACTGCACTGGAATCACCTACACCTAATGTTGGTGGTGTTGGATTTTCATTTTTTTTAACAAAACCTAGTGTAGTTTCCACAAAACCCAACATGGATGTCACAAGGCCAACATTGGAGTTGATGGATTTCTATTTTCTTCATGAATCCAACATTGGAGTGGTTGGGTGTTTCATTGCTCCATTAATTCTAGCATTGCTCCACCAATTCCAATGTGGATCCCAAGATGGTACTGTTGTTCTCATGAGGTCAATGTAGATGGGTAAAGCCAACATAGTTTGAAAACTTTGTTTACTATTTTTGATATTTTGGTGGCCTAGGTACATCAAAACTTACCAGAAATAAAAAACTATGTTGGAAATTATAGCCTACCACACCTACAAATTACATTAATCTATCAACAATCATCACATAAAATTTGCAGCAATAAATGGAACACTAGCAACCTATTTAAATCAAATTCCAATACTTTAAAAGGACTTTTTCAAACTAGCAATTGGCTAAGCATTGGAAACTCTTAGAGCAATTTCTCAATACCAAAAAGTCAAGCATACTTCTTACCCCCTGGCAATCAATGTTGCACAAACTAATGAGTGGAAAGTACCCATATGCTCAACCATACGAATCATAAGCATTCATGCACAATTCGGTTGAATTCCATGGATAGGACTAGTTGTGGAATTTAGATCATTATGTCTTGATGGCAACTCACTATCTTTCCACTTGGACTAGTGGTAACTTTGTCGCATATGGTTTAGTCCAAAGTGAGACATATGATAATTGATGTTATTGCAACATTATGCTACTCTTAATGATAATAGAGTAATTAATTAGTTAATTTAATAAACAACGTAAATTAATGTCTAAACTAGCCTATGTGTGATGAGTATCTATTCTTAACTTTCTGTACATGCCTTGGACTTCATGCAACTACCATTGGGATTACCAAGCATACCGTTACTAGGTGTGCCAAATGATAACACTTCTAGGTTGCCAAGTAATTATACTTAAGCACTTGTAATTAGTTGTACTCATTCTTCTTGATGAAAAAAATAATAAACAGTAATAAATGATAAATATTAACTAAGAAAAATAGTAAACATTTAAGTAATTACTAATAATAAAGCTAAGTGGATGCTATAATGATGGAAGTAATCTCGATCTTTATTGCTAAACATGTAATGTATCCAAGTATGTCACATTTGAATAAGGATGTTGTGCAATTACTTAACCCCACACATGTACCCGAAAAGAAAAAATTCCAAACATTGTGGGAGGGACCTTATATAATTAATCATACCTTTCCCTCTAGGGCCATGATAATCTACAAACATGAAAGCCCAAATAAAAGGTAGTTGGTTAACATCCAACAAGTAAAACCTTTCCTTAAACCTAGATAGGCTAGTGCAACTACCACCTCAATGAATGCATGACCATGTTCCATTTTTTGGATCTACTCCTTGCAACTTAGCCATGGGGTAGATGGCCATCTGTGCTAACCGTCAACATGGCCTCTTAAGATTTTTTCTACTTTTTGTTTTTCACATTTTTGATTTTACAAATTTTTCTAATTTTTCACCATTCTTAATACCTTTGAACCTTTCTTGATTATTTTACACTTTCTTATATATTTTACTTTGCTTGGTTTTGTTTTTTTCAAGTGTGATATTTTCTTATTTTTGCTAATAAAATTACTTTATTGCCATGGGACACAGTGCTGTTGTTGCTATCTACTAATGATGGTTTTTGCTTGATGATGTGATTGTTGATGTCTGGTTTCTATTTTTAAGTTTGGATGTCTGATGACTTTGACCTAGTATATTTTTCACAGAATAGGTAGTGATACAACATCATCCACCCATCTAATGAACTCTATGATTTTCCTTATTCTAGGAATTTGAGGTCCCTTCCATTAAAGAAATTTTTAATTAATNCCCCTTGGACACATAAACAGGCTATAAGCACTGGTTATGGGACTCAAATGACATGAACCTATGCCTGAAGGTCCCCTCTAACTGAAGCCCTCTCTCTCTCTTACTTTCTAGTTCTCTTTTCTTCACTTTTTGGAATGGTGGTTGTTTTGTGGAAGCACTCTTATGTCTTAGGTAGGTGGATCGGTGTTAGAGTGGTAAAGTGAAGTCACTAAAAGTGGCTAGTTTTGGTCTGAACTGAGGATGGATATTCTCATGTCATTTTAAATACAACTTCCACAAGGGACTTCTTATGACCTCAATTTAGAACTCCATTCCACCTTCTCTATCATCCACCCATGCTGCCATAACTCACCACACTATCATGTCCTATGTTATGCTCTATATCATAGTTTGATGTGTTGGGATTCTTGAGTAGATACTTTCTAGTTGGTCCTTAACTTGTCATGCCATTAAATCAACTATGGGGCCCATAGACTTCTTAGTTGAGGTTATGTAAGGGCAAAAATGGCATGATCCCACTATGGGGAGGACCCACTTGCATAGCTCTTGGTTTAGTTACTTAAATCTCCTTACCTATGACATTGCCATATTTCTATCTTTCACTTAGTCCATTGAGTATTTTTCTCAATGCTCCTTAAAATTTTACTTCATTCATCTTTTGAATTAATTTTTCTTCATGTTTTCAAATTTATGAACTTCAACATCCTCTTTTCATTTTTTCATACTATTCTTGGCATTTTACACTTTCATTTGACATCAATTTCACTCAAAAACTCCTTGTATTTTGCTATTTTCATCAAAGTCAACGGTGATCAACAACTACATCGATGAGGCCTTATCGATGGAGCCAACCTTGTCAATGCAACCCAAAAACCCTATAAATACTATCGAGCACTTTGCAATTTTTTGTCAATTTCTCATAACACACGAGGAGGATTTGCAATTTTTCATAGCCCAAAACCTTCCAAAGCCCATAACTTCCCAACTGTTTGTCCAAATCACTCCATTTTTTTATGCTACACTTACCAGAGGTAAGCTATTTATTCTGGGGACCACAAACCTTAAAGTTTCCAATGAAAATTTTTGAAACTTTTTCTAACTCTCCCAAAAGGTTAATAACCTTAATAACATATAAACATCAATTTTCTTGACTATTAACCCTTCCAAAACCCTCCAGGATGATTTATAAATGATAATACATAAATAAATAATAATTGAAGTGATTAAATTAGCCATAATCACAATTTAGCCAAGTGTAACCATCCTGAAGAGATAAAGGTATCCCAATTGCTTTAAGGTTACATAATGATTGCTAATCCATGGTCTCATTGTGATTATCAATGCCACCAAAATAGAAATGTCTGTAGGAAGGAGAACCCTCTCAATCATAGGAGAAGCAACCTAGAGCTAGAAGGGGCCAACAAGGACAAGCCCAAGAATCACCAAAAGAAACCCATGCAATGGGACCTCTTTGTGAAGAGTCCAAAGTGGAGTTTGTTTGATAGGTTCTAGAAGAAGAAGTGCTGACTCAACAATCATAGTAAGGAGAGCTACCTAGACCCATGCCAAGGCTTGAGGTCATTTTGACTTAGGCCTTTCTTGACATCATCATGTCCTAAGAGATCCAACAATTAGTTTTTTAAGAGATCAACTTTGGGCAATTCCTTGAGAAAGCTCCAATAGATGTCAAGACTCAATTACAAACCTCTCCCATGTGGCCAATAATTACATCTAGTGCATAATGGTACATGGGATAGACATAAATATTCTGGAGTAATAGAAGGTTGGGGTCTATTGTAAAAATCATAGACATCTAAGTATTTTACTTGGCAGAAGCTATCACACAAGCACTTAGGTTGCTTGACATTGGAACACAGCTAGTAGAACAATCCAAGAAAGGTGATCCTGAGGCTAAGAGGAAGTGGACCCAGCGATGCTACAAGGTTGACCATAAGGAGTACAGTGCACTCACATAAGTGGAGTGAATTTATTTCAAAATTATAGCTTATCACCTCAATTTAATAGTGAGGCCAAGCAAGGTGACCATTTTCTCTGCCTAAGCATGCATTGCTCTAAGTGGGAAATTTCTCATCAACCTTCCACAATTTATCTACTTAGAGATTGAAAAGAGCTTCAAAGAAAATGAACATGGAAGGAAAACCTTGCCCTTTTCATGCCTTATCCAGAAACTCTACAAAAGGCTAGGCATCATTTGCTACTCCAAAAATACCATCAGGTCTACCCAAGAAGAGGAGTATCCAACACCACCACCCACTTAAGAAACAATGCCAAAGGTCGATGTAGCCATTGAGCATCTATGCAAAATCTAAGAATAGCTCTTGAGTGAACAAGAGAAACAAATGGGAATGAGTGGGGTAGATCCATCTGTGTACTGATCGACAATCAGTCACCTTAATGAGGTGGCTCAAACAATTAGCCAGATAGAGAGGGGTGGTTCAATCTTCTCTACCCAACTAATGTAGCTACCTATGAGATCAAATTCCAATGCTTAGGAGGTGACAATGTATTTATCACAACATCATCTATTCCCAAAAATCTCTCGGAATGCCACCACTTTCTTAATTCATTTGGAGAAATGCAAAGAAGTAACTATCTTGGTGATGCAACACAAAGGATAGGAAATAGTGGCTAAAGTTGTTGTTGATCATGTTACTAAACCATTGAATGCACTTATGACATCTATAATAGACATATCTGCACTTCAAGATGTGTAGCCTATTAGTAAAAAGTTAAACATAGCCCAACATGAAGAGTTGCTAGAACGATTGGTGGGAACTGGGTAACTAATTCTAGATATCTTTGATTTTGTAGAATACATCACTGTAATCTAGTCAAAGCTACAAAATGAAAGGAGTAAATGTATTATTTTGGAAGGGCAAATTGAAACAACCTAAGAACAAAATCAATGCTTGGCCATGAAGGTTATCAAACTACATGTCCAACTTGTAGATCCTATGATCCTTAGCATAGCATAACAAGAGATGAAGCTTTCAAATAGCCTCAGGAATGGTTTCAGAAGGCTAAGAAGGAGGTAGATATGACCCTCTTTTTCCAGTCCATGGTAGAAGAAAAAATGTGTGTAATTCAAAAGAACTTGATACAGATGCACAAAAAGAATGAGACCCTGATTACACAGAATTATTGTCTACAAAATGTTGATGCTCAAAGGGACCAAATGCATGAATTGAGGAGATTGGCTGCAGAGAATTGAAATTTTTCAATGGAGGAAGTGTGTGCCTTGCACTAGAAATTTGCCATTGAGATCACTACATGGAAAAATGAGGCTTTCAAGTTCAAAAAAATAAAGTATTACTATAGAGACCAGGTTGGCTTGCAAAAGGAAGTTAATGAAAAACACATTCATATGATCAAGGAAAAATTGAATGAAGCCCTCTAGAAACTCCAATAGGGAAGAGAAATGTGGCAGCCCATAATTGATGGAATCGATGCCTACAACAAAGTGGAGATTTTCTTAAAGGAGTTGTAAATCAAAGAAATGATAGAATATATGGAGTTGTCCAATCTTCAATATTCAAACATGCAAATGCTAACTACCAGACAACCATAGTCAAAATTGGAGAAAAATGTGGCTAGCTCATATTTTTTATAAGAGTCAAAGTTCAAGCATCACAAAGACATCAAGTAGAAGCTTGAGATGGAAAATGCTAAACTTGAAGTTCTCAAAGCACAGTTCAAAGATCAATGATCAATTGTTGAGGACCTAGCTAAATGGATGAATGACCACCAAGAGCTAAAGGACACAGTCAAGGCATTTGACATTAAATGCAAACAATTCATTGCCTAGTTTGTAAATGTGAAGGAGCTATTTCTAGCAATCCCATGTCCCTAGGATGTGCTCATTCCAACCCACATCAGTGAAGCTGCATGGATGGTGCACAATCTTAGAAGTAAGGAGGAGAAAATGAAAGCACTGTTGGATGCTTTCTGCCTCCCACCTAAAGTTGCAGCAACAACAAGATAGTCACAACCACATCAACCACTACCCATGTGTGAAGATGGTGAAGGTCCCTTGAAGCTTTAGGAGCCACCACCACTTGGGACCATTTGATCTTCTCCACCACACTTCACATCATCAAGGAACATGTTGTTTGGTTTTGAAGTGTTATTTCATGATGTTCAAATTTGTATCCTGAACACCATCATTTTTTGTAATGTGTTGATCTGTTCACCCAGACACTTAATTTTTTGTCAAGTTAGTTAGTTTTTTTTTTGTTTGAGAAAAATCAATCAATAATTCCATACCTTCCCAAATTTTGTAAAAGAACTCAAGGAAAAGTTTTCATCCAGTCATGTGGGTATGATAAGTCATTTTTGATTAGCTACATCGATGAGGTCTCGTTGATGTGGCCAAATCAACTAGGCCTCATTGACGAGGCCTAGTAAATGCATCTTATCATGTGTTGATGAGGATCTGTCGATTTAGTGCTAATTTTTTACTATAAATACGAGCCTAGTAGTTGCATTTATGTCATTAGATATTGTAGTTGTAGTAAAGCTCTTACAATGTTCCCATTTGAAAGTTAGAATTTTCCTCCTGAGTGCCTGTAGCAAAAGTCATTAAGTATATGGATCTTTGTTTGAGCATTATTATACTTGAGCATGACTGTGTGTGTGGCAATAAAGACAAGCTTTTTGATAAACCTAGTAGTATTCTAGATAGATTAAATATTTTATTTATGCATTCCATGTTTTCACTTCTTAGAGGATTAGTGCATTGGAAACGATAAAGACCATAGAATTCAATTGGATCATGCATGAATGCTTTGTGCTCTGTATGGTTGGGCATAGGGTTATCTCACCACTCATCACCTAGCATCCATACAACTTAACTTTTCCAAACTTCTATGTTTAGAAAATAAACTCTAATCAATTGGACTTTACTTTAGGTTTATATTTAAAAATCCTAAGCGTATAAATACTATATTAAAAAATAAATTTAAGGCTTATTTCTTAAGATCTAGAGCACTTGTATGTATTTCAAAAAATCAAGAGCATGAGCACCTATCTTCTTAATGCCTCTTGCATGCTTCATGGTTATCTTAGCTTCTCTTGGTAGTCCATGAGCTCATTCCAACACCTAAGTTACCAAAATATTACAAGTTAATACTAATGTTAATGTCAAAATTAGCCCTAATTTCACTTGAATGGTCTTTATTTAACCTACATCAAATGTGTTTTTTCTCGACTCTAGCATTCCTTGCTAGACAGTTCATCAAAATGGTCTTTTTTTGTCCATGAATCAATTCTAGATAACATCTATAGCTTATTCATACATATATAAACTATTAAAGGTCAAATTATATTATATAAATCCTTTACTCATGAATAAATCCTTCATTGTTAGTTTTATCTTCTATACATTTTTTATCACCTCTTATAGTTTTAGCCCTCCGTAGAAGGAAAACTTCATATTTTATCAATAAAGCATATTGATTATTGGGAATAGAATACCAAAATTATTTCTCTCATCTTTGTCCTATTTTTTATTATTTATATTTTATAATAATTCACTTTAACCATGTTACCGTACTTAGTTTTTATTTGCAATAGATAGATATTATCAATTCTACACTTAAACTTATCATTTTTCATCATTTTCCCTATCATTCTTAGTTCATGGAAAATAGGCTAAGTTCATATTCGATTAGAAGTTTGTGTTCTACCATGTCATAATCATTAACTTATTAATTAAGGATTAGATTTCTCTAAAGGCTATTTATGGTCATGATGTAGATATGTAACATCTAGTTTATGGGATTGTTCTTATAAGGTTGCAGAAGAATAATTTTGTAGCAACATATTGTAAATAAGGATCATTACATCTTCCATAAGTAAAAAAACTTCCTATGAATTTTTGTATGAAAAGGTTTCAAACATCTTCAATCTCAAAGTGTTTAGATGTATATGCTATGTGAAGATCCCCAATTCTCTTATGGGAATGCTAGATAATAGAGGTCAAAAGTGTGTCTTTCTTGGATATGATTTTAGGAGAACTAGTTTTAAGTGTTTTGATCCATTTGAGAAGAAGTGTCATGTATCAATAAGTGTAATCTTTAATAAGAAAACCTTAGAGTTTAACTCATTATACAACCATGAAGAACATAAGAAGAAGAAAAAAAAGGCCTATGATCTTAGGCCATGGGTGAAGAACCACTATTCATTTCAAATCCTTAACATTAACTTCCAAAGAAGCTATACAAAATTCCAAGAAAATCTACTATTTCCTATTCAACCATGATTAATAAACTATCAAGTATGAAGGAAGTCCTAAAAATTAAAAAAAATGAAACTATGTAATATCAAAGGACTATGATGTAATAATGAAGAATAATAAATGATTCTTAGTGGATAGACCAAAGGACAAGAAGATTTTTGATATCAATTGGATGTTCAAAACTAAAATTTATGAACACGTATACATTTATACTCACAAGATGAGGTTAGTAGCATGCATATTTATGAAAAAAAAGCATATTGACTATGAAGAAATCTTTATCCCTATTGCAAGATTTAAGATAATAAAGCTAATGATCTCCATTATAAATCATCTTAAGGTAAACATGTATCAAATGGATGTTAATTCATCATTCCTTAATGGTGTGCTAGAATAAGCATTCTACATTCTCTAACCAAAAGGATTTAGAATTTATGGTTAAGAACACAAAGTGCACAAGCTTAAAAAGGCTCTCTATGGAGTCAAGCAAGCTCCAAGATCTTGGATCCATAAAATTAATTACTTTCTTCTAAAAAGTGGCTACAAAAGTTACATGTTTGAGTGAACTTTCTACATTAAGCATGTAGGCATTGATGTAATCTTAATCTCTTTTTATGTTGATGAATTGATCTTCCTATCAAGTTCTAAAAATTTGATTAAAAAAACATAATAGAAAATTTGATATGAAGAATCTAGGATTACTAAGGTACTTCCTAGGAATTTATGTAGAGAAAAAGGATAATTAATTAAACATGAATCAAAATAAATATTCTAAGAACATCATAGAAAAATATGGCCTAAAAGATGAAAGGATAGCCACCACTCCAATCCCTCCAAACCTCAAATTCTAGGTCAAAAATAAAAGTCATTTAGTTAATACTTCTCTCTATAGAAGAATGATAGGATCCTTAAGATTTCTTTGTTTCTAAAGACCTGATATTGATTTTGTCACATTTTATCTTTTAAGGTTCATGTAAGAACCCAGAATAAGCCACATGAATGATCTTAAGCATGTCTTGAGATATGCAAAAGGAACCATGGACTTTATCATAAAATTTGCCAAAAGAGATTGAAACTTATTTGCATTTTGTGATGCTAATTCAGAAGGAGATATTTAGTAAAGAAAGTCTATATAAGGCTAAATCATCTTCCATGGAGATAACCTCATTTATTAGAGTAGTAAGAAGCAAAGTTTCATTGCTCTATTTTAATGTGAGGCTAAATTCAATACAATGGTAGATTACATCAAACACATCTTATGGTGCAAGAATATCTTTACAAAATTGGACTTTAAAGTATTTTTTCTGATTGGGATCATGGTGAAAAATACTTTAGTAATTCAACATGAAAAGAAGCATTTCCTTCACAAAACTTTCAAGCATGTTGACATTAAGTAATACTTCATCAAGAAAGAAGTGAAAGAGGGAAACATCTTACCCAGGTATATACCTACTCAAGATCAATTTGTTGAAATCCTCAGAAAACCACTTCAATACTACAAATTGGACTATGTGTTGAAGATAATTAACATCTCAAGGTTTGAAGAAGTATAAAAAGTAGATCTTAAAGGATCTAACATTTCATACTAAAGGAGGGTATGTTAGAAATAGTGTAAATATATACCTTCTAACTCCTCTATCTCTCTTTCCTTAGATGTTGAGTAAATTAGAAAGTAGTAGTATTCTATATTTGATGTATTAGAAGATATACGTATTTTTATTTGGAAAAAAAAAAGGTCCTAGAAGGTTAAATATTAAGTAAATTGCTAAAAAGAACAAGAAGCATCTAAGAGCCTTCATTGTGGTCCATACTCCAAGAGGAGAAATCCTTCACAAAAAAGTATAAATAGGGGTGAACCTCTTCCATTTAACTTGCTTTAGATTTTGAGTTGAAGTGAATAGAACCTTTTACTTTCTTAATTTCTTAAGTGTTCCTATGCAATATTTATGTGCTTGGGGAAGCTCTTCTTTCTTTTCCCTTTCTCTTTTCTTGTATTCTTGTACCATGGGTCTCTTAATTTTAGGAGTGAATCCCCTTATAAGATTTTTTCTCCCAAGTTCTTACAAGCTTTCCTTTCATAATTACTTAGAATTTATGCATTCTCATATGTTTCTTGCATGCATATTCTAATTTAAGTTCTCTCAAGCTTTTGAAGTTTAACCCATGTTTCTGCATGTTAGTAGAGAATAATTAAAGAATTTAAAGGTAGTTTTATATTCTAATTCAAGAGATTTACTCATTTACAAATTCAATATAGTTTTCACGTTCATATCTATAGGCTTTACCCCCTTTCATGTAATTTGATATAAAACCACATAAATCTCTTTGAATGTATTTGTTTCAAGCTTCTTTACTTATGAGCATCTTTCGTTATGTTTGTCTCATATTTCTAAAATCATCAAAAGTCATTTAAGTATGAATTCAAGATTTCATGCATGTTTATGTTAGTTTTGTGCATTTTGCACACATATGTTGAATTTAAGACTTAATTGATGTTTATCTTCTTATTCAAGCTTGCCTAACCATGTTTAGAGGTTGTTGTACATATTCCTAGTCTTTATTTCTAAGTATTAAACCTTATGTTTGCTTAGATTATCCTTAAATTTTTTATTTTGGATTATTCTCTATTTCTATAGGACCATAATTTTACTATGAGCTTATCATAACTTGTGGTAATAGAAAGAGTTTTTCAGCTAACCATACCTTAACACAACCTGTACTAGGAAACTATGACCTTATCATGACTTGTAATTTGCTTTATTACCATGACTTGTGATAAACTATACAAGATGTCATGTAGATAATCATGTTACCATTAAAATTATTCAAAATCCAATTTATCTTAATAAAAGCAAGTATATTGAGATTAGTGTACACTTTGTTTAATAGACATATGTAGAGAAATATGTTGATATCCTATATATAGCTACCAAGTATTAGAAAGCAAACAACTTTATGAAGGCCTTAGCGAGATAAAGTTATCACACCTTCAAAGATTATTTATCACTATAGTTACTTCCTCACAACAAGAAGTGAGAGGAAGAAATGTTGAGGCATGTGCATGTGAATATTTAAATCTAAAAGAGATATAGTACTATGTTTGAAGTTTTTAAGATGCTACTACAACATTGTACTTATATTTTTTTATCACTTCATATTGCTCATTGAGAATAGCCTAATAAGATAGTGTATGGATTAAGAAACAATGTTAAAGTGTAGTTCATATGTTTTGAAGAAACATAAATCATGTTAATTCACATGTTATTTAACTCAATTATAAATTTATTACATATAAACCTTATGAATTCACAAAGAAGTTAAGAGTTATGTTAAGTGAAGTGAGTCATGACTCTTTAGATCAAGTTAAATTCTAGTCAAGTTTACTTATAAAGTGTATGTACCTAAGAGAAATATTGTAACCTACCAATCAATATTCAAGCTAACTAGTATATCCAAGAAATCATGAGAAGAAGAACAAATTTGAAGATACAATTTTATGATGAGTAAACCACTTGATTGTTATAAAGTCTCTCGTAAAAAATTTCATAAATTATTTTGAAAGATAAATTTTGTGTTTGTCTTTTTGCAGTCCTTTAGCAAGTATACTTTAACACTTCCCCATCTCCCACCCCTAGCACCCTTTCAGAAAAAACTTAAGGTAGGGTTTGTGCTTTGACTAATTAAACTAATTTGGATGAGCACTCTAACACCATCATGAAAAGTAGAAGGTAATATTAAAGACTTATTTCTTTATATTCTATTTTATCTTAGTGCTATCCATTTTTTTATTGATTTTTGCTAATTGAATAGTATACATGAAATCTTTAGTTAAGCCCTTAGTTGTTAAATCAACATACACCTGGGAATTCAATCTCTAAGATAATTATAACTTCATATATCACAAAATGAAGCATTCTTGCAGAAAAACTTAAAATTACATAGTATATAAGTTCTAAACACATTGTAAATTAAAATGAATGTATTAGCCATGGAACAAAATATTGTATTGCAGGGATGTTTTCATCTGTAAACATGTCTTCCAATTTTGATGCAAACATTCAACCACATCTCGTTTTAAATTTTAAAATTAAGCTTTTCTTTGCCTAATCTAAAGCTGTCTTTCCAGATAGCAACCTTTCGGAGAAGTGTTGTTTATCTGGTTTCTAAAGCACATCCTTTCCCTAAAGATACCTAAAATACATTATCTCTTTGTCTAAAACACCTTCCACCTCATCTTCATTCACTCCGTTCTGCCCTTTCCTAGATCAAAAAGATGTATTCAGGTGACCTATTATTCAACTTAATGAAAGACTGAAACGATGATTTCAAAGCAATTTGAAAGGTTTTGACTTTGTTGTGCAACACGCTGATAATTTTGTAATATTTATCAGCATCCTGCCCAGGTAATCATAGCCATCATCAATCAACATCATGTATGACAAGCTTAAAATATTTGATCAGCACCAGCTGCTAAAGCTGTGGCTATCATTTCCTTATCAGCAACATTTGTTATTTTGGCTTCGGTTTTTGCATCTGAATAATATGAAATCCTCTCAATTATTTCCTAAGTCCTCCCTTAACCTTCTTCGGATATTCCTCACTATCACAACATTCCATGAACTGTTGCGCCTCAAATCTCAATGAAGCAGAAATTGGAGGCCTAACCGAGGAAAGGATTTTTTTAAAACATCAGAGCTAAACTCGGTAAGCATTTTAATAATGTTTCGTAACAGCCCACCCAAGATTAACGACTTTCCCTGTGCGATTACGCTGCAAAGTATCAAGAAGTTGCAGCTACAACCTGACACAAATTTTGCCCGCATGAAGTAGAGTCTCCATAGTGTTCATGACTGAAGTCTTATTAGCGTTCAGGACGTAGGTTATAATGTATCATCGATTTATCTCGTATCATATATTCATCTGAAAATTCCATGCCTTATGGCGTATTTTCCTCAACCAGATTACCAAAGCAATGTATTTTTGCGATTGCTCTGGTACAGCACTGCATTTGGTAGTGTCTGCGCTTGCGCAGATAGATCTGCAAAAGGGCAGGAGCGGCAGTTCGCATGCTGATTGATCTCTTTTCCCTGAGGATGCAATGGACAGGAAAAATAAGATAGACAAGAGAGGGTGTCTCATTTTATTTATGATGCCTGTATTTCTGTTTTTCCATAAATTTGTTATCTTGGCTATTGCAAATGAAATTGAAATTTTATTAAAGGATCTATCAGAAAAATTAGCTTATGTAGAATGCATGGATAATAAATTCTGGGCACAAAAATATGTTAAATATTTATGTATCTTAACAGTTTTTTAAATATCTGTCAAATAGTCACGTGACTTCAACACTTTTTCTTCGGTATAGTTTCCAACACTGGAAACTTGCTTACATCAATAAACACATCTACATATTTATTTATTTTATTTTCAGGCTCCACATTATTTCATTTTGAGCTTCAACTTATAAGCTCTATGATGTCATTTTTACTTTGTTAATTAGGATTCTCATAAATACATGAACAGCAGATACTCTCTTCATTATGCCACCTTTAATTTTTTATTACTAAAACTGAATGAATTATTATTATTTTTAGTTTTTGTTTCATTTTGACTCTATGGAAGTTTCTTTTAAACAAGTTTTCCAGCTTGTTGTAAATTTATTATGTTATCAATATTTTCTAGTTACAATTTTACTTCATAGAATAACCACAAGATCTTCACATGATCTCTTGTCATTTTTATTATTCAAATAGACTATCAAGTGCTTTAACTTCCATTGACAACAAAATAGTTCCTAATAAAAGTATTTTAATTTTCTAACAAAAACTATTTGTGAAGTTTTTCAATTTTCTTCATGACCTAAGCAAAACATTATACATCTATAAAGCACTAAAAGTTGTACAACTATTTCTATTCATTAAATTTTTAAAATTATTTCTTTCTAAGTTATCTAACATCCTTCCTTGAGTGTATATTGCATGAGATATTATTTTATCCCTCTTGGTATTTATATGATGATATCAATTATTAATTAAGTTAGGCTAGAATGGGTTGTGTTGATGTTGAAGTTCTCTTTGCCTTAGGTAGTTTTTATTTTTTTTATAAATATATAGGTTAAACTATTGAGAATAACTAGAGAAGTTTATATAATAGTAAGAATTCATAAGCTATGTATCCTTGATCTTTAATAAAGATATAGATTTTTTTTTTTGAGTTTTAAATAAAAATAAAAAGAATTTTGCTAGTAATTGTATTGAGAATGCAATACAAAAGAAATTGATAGAACACACGAATGCCATAAAAAAATTTTCTACCCAATAGATTCCTTATTAAAATAGGATGATTGAGAAGTTGAAAGAAAAAGGTAATCTAAATGATTTCACGTATAGTGCTAGCATTGAAGTACCATCAAACATTGAGGCATATAAGAGTAGTGAGGAAGCTAAGATAGTTGTTGTTGATTCTAAGAGCTTTGAGAAGGACCAAGCTAGACCTAGTGGTGTTATTGATTAATGAGTTAAAGGACACTAATTTAGAGGAGTAAGAATGAGTCTTCCATGTATGGTTGTGTATGTGTGTGTATGTAATTTTCTTTTGTTAGCCCTTATTATTCTTTGTCAATTTTATTCCTTGGTGCCTTAATCTTATTTTAGTCAATTGCATGTTTGTTAGCTTTTGTTTAAGGCTTCATCTCCTTGATATACAAAAATTATTTTAAATTGCAAAAATGCTATGTACTTTATTTCATGATTATATTAATATATATTTCTGGCTTTTGTGTTTAAGTATTAATTCTCAATGCATTTATTAGTTTTCATAAGCTTATATATGTTTAAAATCATCATGTTTTTGAAATATCATGGATGGCTTAATTATTTATTTTTATTTATTCTTAAGAAGCTATGGTACCTATCTCTCCTATATGAAATATTTCAATATAATGCTTTTCATGCTTACACATATATAAGCCAACAATTTTGGTCATGACATAAATAACATTTTTTTACAAGTCATTTTTGTTCAATCTCTCTACTTCCTTTACTTTCAAGCTTGTTGCTTGATGGTAATGATATTCACTATTTGGATTTCAAGTGTTCTTAAAGTTTTAGATTTTTATGTGCTATCCTTTATAGTAGATTTTTGTCATGCTTCATAATAGCCTAGTATCAACTTAATTTTGGATATAATGCAGCAACAAGATTTATATTATTGATCTCATTTTGAATAGTTTATGTGCTACATTCTTCATTTACTGGTGCTAAACATGAGTTGAATAGGCTATTTTGCATATATGTATTATGATAAGATTAGTACTAGCACCTAGTTTGGAGCCTTAATTCTTGCTATAGACTTAGCTTACTTTAAGGTCACTTTTGTGCTTTGAAAACACATATATGTTTGTATTTTTATAGATGGTAAACAATTTGGAAAAACAAGTAGATGCAAGAAGAAAAGGAATTGATAAGCTCAAGGGGAGCCTAAGAAGTTGCATAGTTACCCTTTTTGTGTTTTTGTTCCTAAAGGTTTGCTTGTAGTGTTTAACATCTTCTAAAATAAGATGCTTTTATCATGTCCAAATATAACCAAATAATTGATTAAATTAAAGATTTTGAATGATAAAATACATTATGGTCATAATGAAGATGATGTCTTGGATAAGTTGCAGATGTAAGAGCTTGTTTTCAAAATTAGTAGTTTTTCAATTGCTTGAATCATCCTTTAGCTAACTAAATGATCTAATAGGTTGATTGACCCCACTTAAAGTTAACCAACCTAAAAGGTCATCAATTCCAATAGGAAGAAAATGCTTACATGTTATGTTAACCAACCTTACCTAAGATTAGCCTACTTGGAAATCAATAATGTATGGAAGGAGAAAAATGCATCACTTTAGAGATTGACGAACCTTTCCATAGGTTACATGACCCGATATTAATAGCCGATGATAGTCAACTACTTTTGGATGTCTAAAATCAAGATGGATGATCAAATTGAGAACTCATGTTCATGATAAGAAGAGAAGTAGATTGACTAACCATAGATTAATCAATCTTAGTTAAGATCGATATTTTGAAGGAAAATTACAAAAATAAAAAATAGGCTAAAAAGCCAAAAATACCCTCAAATGTTGTGAGATAAGAAAAGCATTAAGGAATAAGGGTTGTCATTTGTCTCCAAGGGTGAACCATTTATCTAAGGACATCATAGCTTTCATGGCCATTAATGCATAGATGGAGATATATCATTTGACTAAGATTAGTATATCAGTATTACCAACCAAGATCGAAGGAAGTTTTGAGAGAAAGTTTGAATGTGTAATCAAAATATCTAAATTAAGAAAAAAATATTTTTTATTATGTTTCTATGCCCTTATTGTTGTATCCATTGCATGTTCTATCCATGTATTAGATATTTGACATCTCGTCTGTGGATGTCATGGAAAATGTCAAATATACAATATATTAGACATTATGAGTACAAAGAAATTATACCAAATGAAAAATATATGTGATATTTGAAATTATGTATAAAGGAAATAATAGGAAAAATGCAGAAATAGAAAGAAAAAAATGCTTTATTTATATGGAGTAGCGTACCTAGATTGTGCTCCGAGAGTGTTCCTTGGAGTTTTCTTTCTTTGGCATCTATTCCTTAGAGGTAATCCAACATTGCCAGCATGGTTAGGCCTATAACCCATCTAGAAGGGATGGCTAGGCCACTTCCCATCTCACTTCACCCGACTCTTGTAACTTGCCTATATTAGCTCCACCACTCCATGCTAGCATGACCTCTAACCCCAAGTATAAATGCCATAGGTCAAACCCCCAAAGTTTACCTTAAGAAACATGTCCATTATTACAATGTACCTTTTTAGGTCTTAATCACAACTACTCTTTTGAGTTTTGTTAAGATAATAATAACACTTGTTATGAAAAGACACCATCTTCATTAGGCAACATCATCATTTGGGAATGGGGATGTGATAATTTATCCCCATTAGGTTTCTTTCATGCTCAAATGAGTCCACGTTATCTATCTTATTCCAACTCCAATGCTTTCTTTCATGATTAATGCATATATGGAGATATATCATTTGACTAAGATTAGTATATCAATAGTACCAACCAAGATCGAAGGAAGTTTTGAGAGAAAGCTTGAATGTGTAATCAAAATATCTAAATTAAGAAAAAAATATTTTTTATTATGTTTCTATGCCCTTATTGTTGTATCCATTGCATGTTCTATCCATGTATTAGATATTTGACATCTCGTCCTTGGAAGTCATGGCTAATGTCAAATATACAATATATTAGACATTATGTGTACAAAGAAAATAAACCAAATGCAAAATATATGTGGTATTTGACATTATGTATAAAGGAAATAATAAGAAAAATGCAAAAAGAGAAAGAAAAAAATGCTTTATTGATATGGAATAACATATCTAGATAATGCTCCGAGAGTGTTCCTTGGGGTTTTCTCCCTTTGGCATCTATTCCTTATAGGCAATTCAACATTGCCAACATGGTTAGGCCTATAACCCATCTAGAAGGGATGGCTAGTCCACTTCCCATATCACTTTACCTAACTCTTGTGACTTGCCTGTATTGGCTCCACCACTCCATGTTAGCATGACCTCTATCCCTAAGTATAAATCCCTTAGGTCAATCCCCCAAATGTTACCTTAAGAAACGTGTCTGTTATTACAATGTACCATTTTAGGTCTTGATCACAACTACTCTTTCGAGTTTTGTTAAGATAATAATAACACTTGTTATGAAAAGACACCATCTTCATTAGGCAACAACATCATTTGGGAATGGGGATGTGATAATTTATCCCCATTAGGTTTCTTTCATTCCTGAATGAGTCCACGTTATCTATCTTATTCCAGCTCCAATGCTTTCTTTCATGATCTTATGCTCTAATAATTTGATTTTTCATTTGAACTTGAAGTTATTTCTTGCTTATTGTGCAAAAAAAATATATGTGATAAAAATTACATGTAAAATTAAATATTACATTTTTTATACTTTTTTTTCTAAGATAATGATAAAAATGAATTAAATATTTATCAACCATCAATTACCAGTCCTAACCAGGATCACACAAAGTGCAACTTGGATTTTGTTACCCATGTTAAGGCAAGGCAAATTCTTTATCCTCTATTTTTATTATCATACATATTTTACTTATCTAATGCAAATATGAATTAAATAATAAATAAAATAATAAGATTAATCAAATAAAAGTAAGAGTGAGATACTTCATGATCTTGATCAACCTTATGAACTGATGAAAGTAATTGTAATTCTACCATAAGTGGTATGTGATTGGATGATCTTATTTAGGTTGGCAAGGCTTGATCTTGATTCTTATCAACTTCTTCTTTAGAAATCAACTCTAGTAACTTGGTAACTTGAAATAATTAGGCATCGTACCAAATATAATCCAAAGTCTCAATGAATAATGTTGTTGGCCCATCCTCATTAATAATAGTAGAGTAATTGGTAAACTATGATTCTTGATGAGTGCTATACATCAACATCATGTGTTCCTAAATTCTAGAGTCTAATTTATTTACTAAAGATTCAAACTAAGTAGAATATGCGTTGGCTAATGGAATTGCATGGTGAATTGATGGAAACATCTTCTTCAAGTTTGGTTCATCTTCCAAAGATTTTTTTACAGATTCAAATTTTAAAAATTGATAAATGCTACTTCCAACTTTTGCATTGAAGTCTCCACAAAGAATAAATGGAAGTAGATCAGTATAACTTAGTAATAACTTATTCTTCAAACTTTCTTTATTTTCTTAATCAAGTATCCTCCTTGATAGATTTTGACATTGGAACATGTTGGTTTGGCCATTAAATGTGTGTTAATCATACATAAACATATTTTTAATAGATGAACTTTTAGAATTACTATCAAGGCTATGTGAATTTTCCGAAATCCTGACTATTATTTCTTTTCCATCACTTGTAGTTTTGGAATTTCAAAAGTCATTTTTTCTAAACTACATTCAAATATTTGTACTAATTCAAACTTGGCTTCTTTATGAAAGATCACACAAGTATCCATGTTGTGATTGCTGCAATATGCTAAGCTGTACGACTCAAAAGAAGAACTCCCATAAGGACCTTCTCACTTATACATACCTCTGTATCCCATCTTTTTCAACTTTGGTTGGAATTCATATAGAAATGCCCATGGTAAAAACTCTTGTAAGCACAAGACATCAACATCCAAATCTTGTAATTCTACTAAAATACATGGATATCAATATTTGTGCCAATCCAAGGCCCATGATGGACATAGCAAATATTGTTTCTCACTTGTTAATGATCTTGCAAGCACATTGTACGTTGCAACTTTCGTTCTCATTCTTGGATTCTCTTTTCAATCAGTTCTCTTCATGAGTATTATACTCCTAGTTGAAACAATATTTTTGGTCTCCATGTTTTTTTGCCATATTTTTTAATTGAAAAATAGATTAATATACCATTTTCTTGATGGTTGAAAATTGTTCTATTTTTTCAACTAATTCTCCAACTAATACATCAACTAATCATTAACTAATGCATTGACTGATAATAAACTACAACAACTGAATGAAGATATTATCTATTTTTTATAATTACATTATCTAATTTTAGTAATATTTAATGAAATGATATAATTTTAGTAATATGTAACTATATTATCTAATTCTTAATAGCCTTTCTACCCCTCTTAAGAACATTGACTTCAACAGTGTAATTAATGACATGCCATAGTGATCTTAAGACTATCTGTAAGGGTTATCCACTAAATCTTAAAGACCAAAAGGTTGAATTTATGATATCATCAAATTATTTGATTAGCATATGGTAAATCTGACCTCACCATTGTGTTTAGAAGGGTGAAAATGTTGAAAATGACTATTCATATGTTGAAAATGGACATC
>MNCI01011141.1:1963-13013 GCA_015680685.1 Gnetum montanum | reverse complement strand
TTTTTTAAAAAAATTAATATATTTAAATTTTCTCTATCACGTCCCCCACTACGAACCCGTCCCCACTTTTTTTTGAGGCACACGTACCAAACACGTTCAGAATCATGAATCCTCGATTCCTCGCTTCCACGAATCGGATTCTTTTGATGCATAGTTTCTGGGTTCCTGCCTTTATCTTTCTGCTGCCATAGTCTTGCCTTGGAAAAATTTTTTATGGCCAGATTTCTTGCTGGTTCTAGATTTTAATCATTTTTGCAGCAAGGCCTGAGATGTCATGATAACCCTTGATGGAAACTTCTTGAGCAAGAAATGGGGAATTTTCCCGGAGAATGAGGCTTCATTATTTTCATAACTTGCTTGCTGCTGCTGTAGCGGAAAAGTTGAATCTGTGGGTTGTTGTTAGGAATACCATTTCCATGAATGGTGAAGCAAACCGTAGCATCGTTTTCGTCTCCACAAGAAAAAAAAACTTTGTCATTTTGGATGAAATCTGCAATGTGCTTGGCCTCTTTCAAAAATTGGAGCTTCCCGTGACCTTCTTGGCCAACCCAACCACGGGTGTTGTACATTTTCTCAACTTTGGGTCGGTTATGAACTCTTTGGCCTTATTCATGGCATTTTTCGCTGCTAAGAATACACCCTTGATTTTGCCAAACAATCCATCCACGTCTACATGCGCATCCATGAATAGTCCAGTATCTGCTCCTACATCTGTGTCTGCATCTATATTCACCTCCGAGGAGAATTGTGCTTTGTTGAGGGATCTGATTTCTGCCACCTTAGCAATAATTGAGTTTCCAAGTTTACATCACATGGAATTTCTATTTTTACTTCAATTTCTTGTATTTTCTCATTTGCATCTTCAATGCAATTTTCATCTCTTTTTCCTTTGAAGGTTGTGATTGCCTCATTTGGATTTTGAAAATCAAGTTTTTTTGCTTTACTCTTGGAAATTTAAATTCTTCAAATGTCTTTTTCACAGTATCACATAACATTATTGTGCTCTAAAAATATAAGTCATAAACTATCCATAGTTAAAAGAAATAAATGTCATCAAAGATTTCTGGACTTGCTAGAAAACTCTTCATCTTGTTATGATATTCCAAGGATACCACCTTACACTTTGATACAATTGTGTTAGTTCTCTTAAAAAGTTTGAAAAGAGATTTCTTTTTTCTTTATTTGCAGATTTTATCAAGCCAACCTGTTCCATGAAATGGCCAAAATGTGCCAACAGGTACAAGAATAGACATTGTGCATGGTGTTGGAATTGTTAGCAGGTTCATGGGGAATCCAAGGAAGAAGAATTGGGAAGCTATGCAATGGATTCTCATGTATCTTAAAGGAGCATCAAGGTTATCTATTTGCTACAGTAGGGATAAGAAGGGCTTAGAAGGCTATTGTGATTTAGACTTTGTAAGGGATTTGCACAAAAGCCATTCTACATTAGGGAAAGTGTTCATAATGGTAGGAGGACCTGTTTCTTGAGAGTCCAAGCTTTAGTTGGTGGTGGCTCTTTCTACCATGGAGGTAGAATACATTGCTACTTCACAAGCTTATAGAGAAAGGATTTGGTTGTAGAACCTTGTGGAGGATTTGGATAGGCATGAGAAGAAGATCACAATCTTCTACGATAGTCAAAGTGCCATCTTTTTGGCACATAATCGAGCATTTCATGAAAGGTCCAATCACATCTAGGTGAAATGCCACGTTGTTCATCAATAGGTGGAGGAAAGGTTGTATAGTTGTAGAAGGTTCACACTTTGATGAATTCCTCAAATATGTTAACAAAGACTCTTCTATTAGATAAGTTCAAGTGGTGCTTGAACTTCTTACAACTTTGTCAAAGGTAGTTGAGCAACTAATATGGAGGATTTAATAAAAGAGATACCAGGATCAGTTTTGGTGCAAGATGGAGATTGTAATGATGTGAGCCAAAATTAGGAGTTCTAAAATTATGCATGCTAGTTTTCTATCTTCCAATTATAATGCTTTTAGCTATTTTTGACATTTATTCTCATTGCTAAAATAGGAGAATATGAGAGGTTATCATCACTTGCTATTTTAAGGTATGTCTAAGTGCTATATAATATTGTGATGAGGTGTGTGTTAGATCAACAAGAAGAGCAAGGAGAGGCATATCTGTAAGTAGCTATTGTATTGTAGTGTGGATGTTTGTATTTTCCCCTCTTACATTTTCTAAAGAGAATCCTCCATTCTTGTGGATGTAGGCACATAGTTGAACCACATAAGTCTCAATTCTATTTTGCATTTATTTATTTATTGTTCTTTTATTGTGTTTCTTATTTTTATTTATAGTATCACATTTAGCATTCTTCTGTCTATCAGCTGTTGAATCTCAGGATTTTTCCTACAAATTTCATTACATAAAAACCTAAAAAACTAAAGTATTTTGTTAGTGTAAGTCAAATGCACCACCGATGGATATCCCATAAACACCTTGGCTTATATGTCTCTCAAACATAAATAAATCAGATTTAATAATAGTTCAAAAATACTTTTAACAAAATAAATTGAACTGAGAGATGTAACTAAAATAGGAAAGTGGAAAATGAATAGAGAATCCATGAGTATTTTGATTTTCATTATACTTATTATGTCATCTAGAAGTTGGGCTTCAAAGAGAGAATTAAAACTTAGAACATCCTTTTAGTTCAAACAGATGATAAACGAATATTAAAATAATAAATTAGATTAATAAGATCCCAAGAAAAATGAGGAAGGGACAAAAATAAGAGAGGATGTATGAGTACTTTGGTTTTTATCAAACTTGTTACCTTATTCAACAGTTTGGCTTCAGAGAGAAAATTGAAACTTAGAAGATGATGTCATATATAAACTTAAGTTGTTAAAATATTATGCAAAATTATTCAATAATATCAAAAATTTCAAATAAACTAATATAAATTGCTACAACTAAAGCAATATTATTAATTCATCAAATTTTCAAAAAAGATCAAAGAAAATAAAATCATCTATATTTCAAATATGCTAAAGTAAAAAAAATATTACATAATTGTTACAAAAGCCTTTCTAGAGTTGTATAATAGAGATTAGGATTAGGAAAGTTAGAGGTAGAGGAATATAGTTGTTGTAACTTTCATGAGTAATAAATATTTTCTGAAAAATCTCAGATCCGCATAGAAAATAAAGTTGTCATTGTTAAATGTTTAATAATTCTTCCCTTAAACCATAAAAACCTCATTTCAATGTTAAAAAAANAATGTTTAAGAATTCTTCCCTTAAACCATAAAAACCTCATTTCAATGTTAAAAAATGACCATGTATATGGTAATGCAGATAATATTTATAAAAATAACATTATGTGGCCTTAGGGTTTTGTGTACCATTGCATTCATGTTGA
This sequence comes from Gnetum montanum, assembly GCA_015680685.1. Lineage (NCBI taxonomy): Eukaryota > Viridiplantae > Streptophyta > Gnetopsida > Gnetales > Gnetaceae > Gnetum > Gnetum montanum. The sequence continues at coordinate 9,628 of MNCI01011141.1, read as the reverse complement.
TGTGTAACCCTGTGAAGGTCTACACAGTCCCTGTGGCCTTCATGCTAGAAGCTATACATACTTGGTTTTGTGTTATAGTGCCTTCGTTAGTCACTACCTATTCATCTTTGTTGCCTCTGTTGCTACACATGCTCCCAAATCTTGAGCCATTGGAGTCTCATGGCTACGACTTTGTGAGTAGTTGTAGATTTTTCATCTAGATTTATGCCAATAGCGATGGAGAAGGGGTCATGTTACTATTGATCTATTTCCCACTAGTGGATGAGCTCTTTCCATGACATCATTGATCTATTCTTGTCATTTCCATAGTTTCCTTCTTTGTTGCATCTCAGCAATAAACCCTATTTTGCATTTTCTTGTCAAATCTTGAGAATGAACAAAAATAACAAAACTTCTCGAGGCTCGTAGAACTACTTCTGCTGCTGCTGTGAAGTCGTAATGAGGGCATTGGTGATGCCGATGCTCTAATACCCTATTATTGAATGCTATTTTTTCTTCTCCATGTGATTCAAAGTCATGTTTTGAAGAGGAATTTGGGAGTGCAAATAGAGCATGAGAACATCCATGGCATTTTTGTCTTATTTTTATTTATAGCTTAGGAGCTTTTTTTCTAACTCTGAAGTATAGTAGGTCATTTTGTAATTTTTGTGTCTGTTGTAGATGCTTGGCATAATGGAGACTAGGGTTTCAACCTTGTCCAAGGAAAGACATTTTTCATGATGCTTTCTTACTTGTGGCATATCCAAATGAACTCAATTTAGATAGGTATGGCAAGTGTAGAATGTGGACATCTATCAACAATCCTAGAATTTTAAAATCAATTTTGATGAGCACGTTAACAATCTATGTTTTTAATAAATGTGGTGCTCAATTTCTAAATTCTTTTTTTTTAGGTATAATGTATGCAATAATACTATGATTTTTTTCTTCTTTGTTTCTCCCTTTAGATGAAATTGATAAGTGTGAAAATCTAGTATTGTATCTTTGATTTTCATTTTCAAAATTTAGGCATTATGCTATACAATTTTTTTTTATATTGGATAACTTCTAGTTAGATTTCATGGATGCATTTGATAGCATCACTGTAGTTGTTCACATCAATATATTGTGTAAAATACAATTGTTATTGCAACTGTTCAAAGGAATAAACTTTGTGTTTTTTAGCATTTTACTTGCATACTATAAGTTGTATATAAGTTCCACTTTCATAGGTTATACCCCTTGACTTTCTCATTGCATTATTGTACAATTTATTCTCTTAAACTCTACCTTTAATTTCTAAGCATAATAACCCAATTTTGCATCGAAATACTTTTGTGTTATGAACCTCACTAAGACAAATCTCCATTATACTCATGGTTATATATACACTAATTTATACAGTGTAAACCAAATTGAGAGGCACTGGTAATTCAACTAAGTATATATTGCACTCTTTCCATCAGCCTTATTTAAAATACACTCATTCCACTTATGTAATGATCCTATGTATTCAACTTAATAAAATTATTTCAATGTGCTAGAATAATTTTAAGAAAATAACAAAGTTGTTACAATTTGCTCCATCATATGTTGTGAACGTACTAACATTTCTTTTTGCGCTAGAGGAAGGCCTTGAAAATTTGTCCTCTACGTTCATAAGCCTGATAGTCCTAGCACATCAACAATTTTTTGTTGCTAGGAGAACTTGAAATAATTAGATACTGTTTTGGGTTCATGACCAAATATACTAATAGTTTGGAAGATTTCAAAGGTTCTAAAGAAACACTTGATTATAAGACTGATTACTCATTAGAAGAAGAAGAAAAGAAAATTTTTGAGTTTGGATTAAGTAGTGGAGTAAAAACTAGGAGGATAAAGAGATCACCTCTTTTATATGATTTATTAGTCTATAAGAGAAATTCAAAGTAGTATAAGAGTTCAATGATCAAAAGGAATTCTAACAAGATGGTAAATCATTGGCAAAGAGTTACACCATTAAGATTTTAAAACTACAATGATATTCATAAGGTGGTTTACAAATATTTGCTTGAACCTGTTATTCCTAGAAACACTTAACTGAAGAGAATACATTCACTTATTTGAGTTAGCATTACCTCATGCAAATGTTCAACATCAAGATCAAGCTTGTAGATTGTTTGTGGAAAATTTAAAGAATATGGCTTAAATTTGGCATTTAAACTTGTCAAGTAAGAGTATCACAAGTTGGAATGATATTAAGAGTCTTTTCTTGGCCCAGTTTGGCAATCAATTAGATCAACAATTGTTGTTTTATGGATTAGTACAAGCTAAGCAAGGAGTCAAAGAGTCAATTAGAGATTTCAATATTAAGTTTTAATGAATTTGTGGGCTCCTTCAAAGACAATATAGACCATTAGGTGAAATTCTTAGAGATACCTATCTTAAGGCTGTGAATCCTAATATTTCAATTTGGTTAAGGAGAACTCCAAACTTGCTAACATTGAATAATTACTTTAGTGAAGTTATATAGTTAGAAAAATAGTTAAATTTGAATCATGAACAAATTATCATAAACAAAAAAAAGAGAAGAGAAAAATGATGATTCTTGTGCAAGATTTTCCTCAACTTAAAGCATTACCGAGGCCATCTTGTGTTAAGGTAGAGAAATATTTTGAAAAAAAAAAGAGAATTTGAAAAGGGATAGTTAATGAGAGACTTGTACAACAAAGTAGTGAAATTAGAAAAAGCTTTAGCAAAAGTTAAAATCAAAGAGAAAAATAAAAATAGAAAACATAAGCATCAAGCTACTAAGTTATTAGAAGATGAGGATGAGAGTGATGTTGTTATTTCTAACTTCCTTGATATTGAATCTAATAATGAGCTATATAGTGTTCATTATTCAAGTAAATCTTCCAATAATGGATCTAATGATACTTCTTCTCTGTCAAGTTTTGAAGAGGATATATCATCAAATGAAGAATGTAACAACAATGAAGAAAATGGATATAATCTTTGATCAAAAGAAATATTAACTACTTCTAGGTCTCCAAACATTATTTCTAATCCATCTACTAAGAGAGAGATCTTTGAACCAAGTAGAAGAGAGAAAAATAAAAGTAAAGAAGATAAAATAGATTAGAGTACTCAAAATCAAAATTTTAATAAATGGAAGAAGAAACTAGGCTTTTATGGAGATGGAGTATATGATTTGATTGAAGATCTTCAACATGCCAAGGGTAATATTAGCATATATTAATTACTACATATAGGAGATCAACAAAAGAAGGCTTTATAGTTCATTAAAGGTTAAAAGAGAGTTGGAGAGTTAGAATTAAGCTATGTATCTAACATTGATAAGACAACAAAAACTAGCTATGATTGTATTCTTGACAAGGAAGCTCCTCCTTTTCTTTTGATAATGAAGTTAAAAGACAAATGTCTTCACAATTGTTTAGTTGAATTTAGAGTGACCTCTACTATTATGCCATTGAATAAATGCAACAAACTTGGGTTAGTTCTTGAACAATGCAATAAAAATATTGTTCAAGTGGACCTAATGTTCTATTGGAAATCATTTTTGAACGTTGTAAAAAAAGTAGAATGACTATTCAAGTAGCAGACATATCAGATTCACATAGTCATTTGTTGAGTAGAAGTTGGAGTAAGAATTTCTTTGGTTACATATCAATAGATTATTCACACATGGCTATCTTGAAAAGGGAAGAAAAATCAAATGTACATATATATTGAACCTTTGATGAATGAAAACATTACTTCAAATGGAAAGAACAAAGTTGTTGAAACAAGCTCTTTTGAAATCAAAATTTCCATCCTTCAAGAATTTGATAATTTGGAGAATAAAGAATCATAACATAAGAGCAAATGGGAACTATACTTTGATGGTTCTTGTAACTCTAAAGGTGCAGGAGCTGGAGTAGTCCTAGTAAAAGATGATTCCTCAAAACTTTTATAAGCAATTCATCTATCTTTCCCTTATACTAATAACAAGGCTAAATATGAAGCTCTAAGTATTGGAATTAAAAAAAAACATTAGAAAAAGGAATTAAGGTAATCATCATTAAGGGAAAATCAAGATTAGTTTATGAATAGATTAAAGGTAATTGTGTAATAAAAATCTCATTCTTGCGATCCTATAAAAAATTTGTTTGCAAAATGCTGGATCAATTCCATTACTACCAAATAGAACATATAGGTAGAAAAGATAATTATATAGTTGATGATTTAGCAAAGGTAGCTTTAACATTAGATAAGAAAAAAATAGAAAGTTATGAATTTTGTTTGCAAAATGTTGGATCAATTCCATTACTACCAAATAGAACATATAGGTAGAAAAGATAATTATATGGTTGATGATTTAGAAAACACAACTTCAACATTAGATAAGAAAAGGATAGAAAGTTATGAAGGTGTAGTGATCAAGGATGAACATCAATCATCAATACTAGATAACATAAATCATTTACAAGTATTTGAAGATGATGATCAATTAATTAGATTCTTAAGGAATAAACAACAATTCGAAAGTTAAATCATACCTAAAATAATATTAAGGTTTAAGACAAATTTTGTTTCCAAAAAGGTGATTAATTATGAACATGAGTTTAGCAAAAATATGCTTACTAGAAAAGATATATAGAATCTAGATGATAAGGTTTATGAAGTAGAAAATTTTAGATCTACTGAGATACCAAAGCAGTTAAATGTCACAAAGGAAAAGGATTCAATTTTCAAGAAAAATTTATTATTACTCCGAAAAAATAATTTGGAAAATTTTGCTTGGTCTTATGAAAATCTTAAAATGTTTAGACCAAATGTGATGACGCATAAAATTTCTTTGATAAACAATTGTAATATAGTTAAACAAAAACAAAGGAAATCCAATCCATCCTTTGAACTAGTTATGAAAGCTGAGAATAAGAAGTTAGTGTAAGCCCAAATTATATATCTAGTACGATACTTGACATGCCTTGCTAACCTTGTGTTAGTGAGAAAGAAGGATGGTGATATTAGGCTTTGTGTAGATTTTAGGAAATTGAATTAAGCCTCTAAAAAAGATAAATATACACTCCCTATAATTGATGAAATGTTGATAAAGTATCTAGTTGTCATGTATATTCTTTCCTAAATTGTTTTTCAAGCTATAATCAAATCATGGTAGATAAGGGTCACAAATATAAAATAATATTCATCACCAAATGGGGAAATTTCAGTTACCAAAGATTATCATTTGGGCTTTCAAATGCTAGAGGTATTTTTCAAAGAGCAATGGATTTAGCCTTTAAAGGTTTAATTGATGAGTTTGTTGTGGTTTATTTGGATGATATTACTGTCTTTTTGAAAAGGAAGGAAGATCATATTTGTCATCTCCAACAAGTTTTTAACAGATGTTGTGAGTATGGTATTTCATTAAATCCTAAGAAATGGATTTGTCGGATTAAATCTAGAAGTTTACTAGGTCATGTAATTTGTCAAGAAGGAATTGATATAGATAACTCCCCAATTCAAGTAGCATAGAATATTGAGTAGCCTACAAGTAAAAATTCTTTTAGATATTTCTTTAGAAAGATAAATTTTGTTAAGAAATTTATCTATAGATTTACTAAAATTACTAAACCTTTGATGCATATGCTAAAGCAAAATGTCCTTGTAGAGAAAGCACTAGCATCAAAGAGAGCTTTAGCAGAAATCAAAAGGCTATTTAAGAAGCCCCTTGGTAAAACCAAAATTGAAATAAGACTTCTAGTTATATGCTTTTGCTTCAAATGATTTAGTTGTTGCTATTTTAACACAAAAAGATAAATACCAGGATGAAGCAACTAGATTCTTTAGGTATCAATTGAAAGGTTTAGAGCTAAATTATTCAAACTTAGAGAAGCAAGAATTTTCAATCATTAAATGACTTCAGCATTTCAAATATTTCTTGGAAAGTTCATTAGTTCATATTATGCTAATAGATCCTATAGTCAAACACTTCTTAGCCCAAAATGAAATTGGATTGAAAAGAGAAAAATGGCTAATAAAACTTCAAGGTTTCAGGTTTTCAATGGAAATATGCAAAACTATTGATGAAATGGGATTAGCCAAGTTAATGGCTAAAGAAGATGAAGTATGTGTGCTTAAGACTCATGAATGAAATTGGTATGATGAAATTCTAGAATTTCTTGATACAAGAAAGGTTTTGAATAATTTAATTGCAAGTCAAAAGAGAGCTTTCTTCAAAAAGGAAAACAAATTTGTAGTTAAAGATGGAATCTTATATAGAAAGGATTTTAGAGGGGTTTTGTTGGAATGTTTTTACAATGATCAAATCTATCCTATTTTAGAACAATTCCATGATCATTATAATTTATTTTATGATTCTCCTAAGTCTACTATGCAACATATACTCCACTATGATTTTTATTGGCCTAGTATGTATCAAGATATTAGTTTGAAAATTCAAAGATGTTACAAATGTCAAATTCATGGGTTGAAAATCAAAAGAGCTAAAGCTCCCTTAAAACCAGTAATTGGAAATAGACCATTTCAGCAATGAGACTTAGATTTTATTAGTACAATTACTCCTTCGAGAGTTGGGCATAATTGTATTCTCACAACTACTGGTTATTTACCAAATGGTCTGAAGCAAAGGCTCTAAAGAAAATTTCAACATCAAATGTGATTAAGTTATTGAAAAATCAAATTCTAAGTCATTTTGGTCTACCTAAAGTATTAGTATCCAATAATGGACTTGCTTTTCAATCTGTAGAATTTATAAAATGGGCATTAAAAAAATCCATCTTTTTATTTTTTGCTTCAAATTATTACCCTCAAGGGAATGGCTTAGCTGAATCCACAAATAAAAAGCTTATTTTCTACATTAAAAAGTTTATGAATGGAAATCCATGAAATTGGATTGATTACTTTCAATCTGCTTTATGTACTGATCATATTAGATTTAAGAAGGCTATTAGAATATCAACTTATAACTTGGTCTATGGTTTGCTAGCTAGAATTACAAACAAGATTAGAAGTTTGACCTTATATTTTGTGCAAAAATATAGTGAGAAAGCTAATAAAGATAGAAGTTTCATGACCTTGCTCATCAAAAGAGAACTAAAATGGATAGAGCTAAAGATAATTTATTAAAGAATACTTCTCAAGTTAAAAGGTGGTTTTAGAGAAAGGCTCTAAAATGAATTTTTAAGGTCAGTGATTTGGTATTATTATGGAATATGAAGAAGCCAAATAAATTTTCAAAAATATGGAATGGCCCATTTCAGATCAAGAGGAAATTATCAGAAGATACATACAAATTATTGACACTAGATGGGATGGAATTGTAGTTTCAGTATAATGTTTTAGACATAAAGCATTACTTTGGGCCACTATCCACAACTTAAAATATATGTATTTAGTAATATATATATGATTAGTATTAATATAAATAATAAATAATATATATAGACTTCTATAATATTTAATCATAACATATATATCCTATACATATGCTTAGATAAGTCTATATAATATTATAAAAACATGTATACTTTACAGTATTAGTTTAAAAATATTTAATTTAAAATGTTAGTTTAATTATTAAATTTAAATTATCTCAAGTAATTATTACTTGTGATGTGTGTAAGTGGAAGTGATGGTTAGATAACTACATAGTGGTGAATTAATTTCAACAACCAAAAAGTG
>MNCI01011140.1:1161489-1174760 GCA_015680685.1 Gnetum montanum | reverse complement strand
CTCCTGGTAGCATAGAAGATAAGCCGAAAATACCAAAAAAATCACATACCTCAGACTTGCTTAACCATACACCGTGACACATACAAGCAAGCCTGGGAAGACAACGAACGATTAACCCCAAGTGTTTCTTGTGGCATTAAGGCATTTAGTCTGCGGAGTTTGACCGGATCGCGCGTGCACGCTCGTATTCGTATGGTGGAGTGTAGGGGTACCTCGCCACTCATCAATAAGTATCTTCTTCTACCAACTATAAACTTCTATGGACTACTACAGATCATCATAGCTTGTCCTTAGTCATGTAGCTACTTCTAAGCTTTTACAAGTTCTACTCGAACCTATCTTCCTCTTTAGAAAACTTGATCCTTACTTCTACAATTTTCTTTGGGAATTTCTACTCTTTTGTAGGTAGGTTTCTTGTCATTTCACCAATCTTTTTATTTTATATTAATATCCTAAGTTCTTACTTCATTTTTTACTTTACATTCTATTTACATCTTATGCTCGTGAACTCATTAGAGTCCATGTCTTTGTTGATCTTTTGGTATGTCAAAACCTTAAGGAAAATGGAGAACAAAGGATGTTTTTGTGGTGTTGTGTTTGCAGGTTAAGATTATGAACAAGGACTTTATAGAGCTTTGCCAAGAATGAAGATTAGGACAAGGACCTTATAAGAAAATTGGAAGTAGGGGAAGGATTCAAAGGAAGCTAAATGTATCTAATTGTGTTGATTTTGTTGGGTATGATTTTTGGACGTTTTGGCACATTTTAGAGTGTTTTTGGCTCATTTTGATGAGTCTAGAAGGTTATAAGATCTATGAGAACTTGTTTTGAGGCATTCAAAGGCTCCTAGCATCAAAATAAGTAGTTTCATTTTTGGTCCCTTTAGAGGAGACGGCTTTCCAAAGAAGTCTCCTCAAAGACATTGCAAGAGGTGTCGTAGAGATGTTTCCCCTGAAGAGTAGACATCTTTCAAAAATAGCAGACATCTTGCTCGAGTTAAAGGTTTACTAGAAGAAGACATCTTTGAAAAATAGCAAACGTCTTTCTAGTGAGAAAGATGTCTTCATGAAGATGTCTCCACAAAGATGTCTTTCCTGTGAAGAAGACATCTTTCTAGAATGAAGGTCTGATGTAGAAAGATTTCTCAATCTTCAAGAAGACATCACCAGTGATTGCTAAATAGTTGTTTCACAAATTTTGAAGTGATTTCAAAAACATATTGGTTATAAAAATACTTCATTCCATTGGGAAATGAGAAAGCATAGTGAACTATCAAGTGTCTACATCAAGCAATCATTATATACATCATTCTATTGATCTTGTACCTCATTGTACTATCTTTTGTATTATTGTAAGTGGTTAAAGTGTGTTGTACCTCATAGTACAAGGATCAACAAAATTAGTTGCATCCTTTTCTTGTAATTTATTTTTCTTCTTTGTTGCCCTACAGGATTGATATGCTTCTTGCAAGAAGGAATATTGCTTGAGCTTATTAGGATCTTGTGGGATTGAGTGTTGGTGTTGCAACATGACACTCTAGAGTAGAGCTCAAGTTGTAAAGCTTGTGGGATCCTAGAAACCACATTCTTGGCTTGTCGAGACCATGTGAGGCTGAGTGGATACGTTATTATGAATCACTCTAAAGTAGAGCTTAGAGCTTGTACTAGGTATGGTGTATTTCAAACCACATTTCAAAGAAACAAAGTCTAGAGGTGTGCACGTGAACTACCCTCTGAGTGTGGACTACCCAAGTTGGGGAACCACATTAACTTTGGTTGTGGTTTTTGTGGTTGTAAATTTTGAAAGTTGCAAGTCATGGGTTTGATTCTAGTAATTAATGATGAGCTCTAATTAGACTATATATGTTGGGGTGTACTTATATTATAATTATTTTGGGGTTTCAACACCCCCCCCCCCTAAATAATTGCATATCATTATGTATATTTAAATTTTAACAGTTCCCTTCAAGCATTATTTTTGTATCATCATTCCATCATTTAATTTAGAAATTGATAAGTGGTTATTGTAAGAAACTTTATGAGAATATGCATATTCTTATTGTGGATACTTATAAAGATATAGACACAGACACAAATGTATTCTTCTCTTCACTTACAAATCTTTAGATAAATAACATAGGGAAAAAGAAATGCCTTCTCTATTACATTTTAACTTTATTGCAACATAAAATCAAAGAGTTCTTATATTAGGGGTATACAAATTAGAGTTTAATTGAGTTGCATACAAACCTAGTTGGGCCTAATTAGATAACTTTGGTACTTCAAGTGGTCAAGCAGTATATAAAATAGCATCTATATTTCTGAAACTACTTGAAATTATAAGGTAGATTTTTCAACAATGAATTATATAACATCATTAATTGTATCATTAGTCTCATTCATAGACAATGACAATGTTGGAAAAGAATGATGTGCTACTAATTATGCTTGTAACTCTTAAGCTACTTCATTTGTCTTTGAATTTTATTCTTCATTAACTCACCTTCACTTATAGTGAACTTTAGTTGCAATTCTTTACTTGTGGATTGAACAACATGAATATACTTTGGATTCCTAAAAATTGGTCTGTAAAACATTATGATCATTAGCTAACTCCTCATTGGTCTTATGAAGAGCATTTTTATCTTCTTCCATGCATACTTTCTTGAACTTTAGGTCATCTAAGCTCCTCTAATATTTTTCCTCTAGCTCAAACAAATCTAGCTTTTCTCCCTCATCCATTTTGTCTTTTAATTAATCAAGAATTACAAATTATGTTCCAATTGCCTTCTTGTATTGTTCTACGATGTCAACATATTTTCTTAACTCTACCTTAGGTTGATTACATTATACTTACTTTGTAACACTGGTAGTTCAAATTCTCAATTCTCCCACTTCTCTTCTAACAATGAGAGCTTCTCAATAACTTTCTTAAACTCTACATCATTCTCATTAATATAGGTTTGTAAGGCTACATAACAAAGTATAAAATCAATATAGAAATAAACACATCATACCTATGATGTGGTGATCATAAATAAAATTGAGCTATCAAGATCCTAGCCAACAATATACACCTTCTTCTATTGTGGTCATAGGCTCTGCCATAGTAGATTTCTCCACATCTCCTTGTTTTCCTCCCATTCTTTTACATATAAAATTTATATATTAGACAAACTAAATGTTGAGAGTTCTGTAGACATTTGGTATAAACATATTGGTGCAAGTCTATAAAGCATGACTTGGCCATGTCCTATCTAGAATCTCCTTATGCTTCTTAAGAACAACAATGTTTGACATAGATATTCCTACAAAAAATTGCATTTGGTACATCTTTAGTAGAACAAGGAGGAGGAATAAAGAAGAACTTATTTTCAAATTTGTCTAGTTTTTCATGCAACTTCTTCATAGGTTCTATTGTAAACTTTGTCTGTTTTGTATGACTTGGATTTGAGGTTATGTGCTTTCCCTCAATTTTCTTCCTACCTCATTTGCTATGACTTATACTTGTTATCCTAGTTCTTGTTACTACACATCCTCTCTTATAATTTCTTCATACAATAGTAGTAGTGGTGTGCATAGCCTAAGATGTTAAAATAGCTGTAACTTACTTACCCATTATAGCTCTTGTACTAGTTGTCTTTTTGCTTTAAGTGTACAACGGAAGCATTTTACAACAAAATGGAAGAAAGAGTATGCAATGGCAATTAGGATGACATACCTCTTGATGATGATATTTTGATAGTTTCCATCATCAGACTATTAAATTCAAACCTTGCTTTTTGCTTACCGTGAAGCTTCGTAATGGTTTTATAAACCTTGGTGACTATAAATTGAGCCTATTTGCACTTGATCTTCCTTGAATTTATGAAATAAAAAAGCTTTATGGTTCCCACTAGATGGATGTACTATTATCCATGTAGTTGATTAAGTAATTTTACACTAGATCCATTGTATGAATTGACTCCTTCAAGCTATGGACATTAGTCCAAATACTTTATTTTCATTTTTAAAATTCTTCTTCAAGACATAAAGGCATCAACAAGCATTTCCTTATTAATGTTTTGTGCATGATGTAGGAAAATTGATGTCATTATCATGAAATACATATCTCAGAACTTCTTCTATAACTGGAATGTGAAAGGACTAGCTTTAGAAATTAACTTGGATTATTCCACTATCATATAAACTTAGAACTTTCTCCAATTCTACATTTGCAATTAAATCTATTGTTGGAATGGAGAAATATGTTTATCCATCTATTTCTACTTTCTTCATATTCTTCATCGTACTTACATCCATTACAAAATTATAGAAGCTTTTATGAAAAGTGAACATCTTTGGAAGATTTAGTTTTTCATAGGACATATTTGACAAAACATGATTTTTTTACTATTTACACTGATTGTTTTATTACGTTTGTTTAGACCTAAAGGATCTATCAAACAAAAAAATTTATTTAAAATGCACTAGTAGTAATAAATCTTAAATATAATAGTTGTATCTAATATTTATGAAAATTTAGCAAGTCTTCTATATAATTCCCTAAAACTAACACTGGTAGCTTGAATATCTCATGCAAAGATTGACTTGAGATTTATCATTTTCTTCTAAAGAAATCTATTCTACTACATTCTAATAATACATGTTTCTCATCTTCTACTACTTGCAGTAAAGATAGTCAACATATTCTATCTTCATGCTACTCATTATTCCATCTTCCTATTTCAACTTGAAGATGATGTGATCCTATTCTTACTTTGCAAATTTTTCTATTCCCATAATAATTACTTCCAAACTCATTTTCTTCTTAGTTACCATCACTACTAAATTCTTTATTGAAAAATTTCCCCTTCACTAGCTTTAGCTCTATAATCTTACCTCATGAACTTTCTCTACACTTGGATTCTTAGTACTAATTTTTGTGATCAATTTTGATGACTTGGAGATCCATGTGCATTCATATTTATTATTGTAATTTATTTTAAGTCTTTATTTCATAATTAATTAATTTTCATAGGATGGGTTTATGAAATAATATTGCTATAATAGTTTGTTTTATTATATTTTATTTTAACAATGAGATACAAAATATGATGTTACACCCTTCCATAGGTCCTAGGTATCAATTTTAAAGCTCCAAGCTATAGGTTTGTTTCTAGTGAATAATTCTAAGTTAGAAAGTTCTAATTGAATGAGGTGTTAGTCTAGTGGTAAGACAATTGATTTGGAAGCTCCACAACATGGGTTTGATTTCAATGGGCAATGCTAAGTTTTATAAAGTTCTAATTGGACTATATATCTTAGGGTGTACCTATGTTTCAATTATTTCAAATTTCAACAACCCCTTATAATGTTCTAACTAAGCTATATATCTTAGGATGTACCTATATTACAATTATTTTAGGGATCTAATACTCCTCCTCAACATCACATTATGATTATCATTCATATATATATATATATAAGGGTGTGCTCTCAATGAGTTTCTTGTTGGGGATAAGTTAGTTCGTTATGATGGCAATTTATATGTTATTATTCTTTGGCTCTTATGATATAATTATGATGTCTTTACATGCTTAACTAACATGATTATAAATATTGGTCTTGTACAATGTGTTAAGCAAGTGATGTGACTCGCAAGAATGTTGGATTGGGATACAACAACAACTATTCAGTATGTGTTTATGTTTCATGTACAGTTTTGGTATTTATGCATTTAAAGTATAGAGCTATGTTGTGTGATACTTGAATGTGATTTTGGTATCTAGCCATGTAATGTATTTGATAAAGATATTCTAGCTTCAAATGGATTTTGATTTGGAATCCTAATTTTTTTATATGTATCTTTGAATGTTTTAGGATATTAGATGGAGGGGAAAAGGAAAAATGAACTTATGAAAATATTTTAAATTAAAAAAATTTAGTTCAATTTAAAATGCACATGGACATGGAAAGTAAAATGTGGTTTAAAAAGAAATGTTTACGAAGTATATACAATATTTTTTATATATAAAACATATATATACCATAACCATCATTTTTTCTCTCACAACATTTTTCCACTACTTACATAGAGAATTTGGGTTTTCTATTTTTCTGACAAATAGAACCAATTTTAAGCTTAATTTTCTACTCCCATGCAAAGCTTTCTTATGAATTTTTGGCTTTGAGAATGGATTTTTCTTTACTTTGCTTTGAACTTGGATTGATGGCTACTTCAGTTGTGCATACATGAGTACAATACTTGTTTGAAGAAAAATACCATCTTGTTGGATTTTTGGAGGTTTTATTCTTCTTTGGATTTTTTTTTCTTTGGCAAATTTAATTAGTGGGTTGTCTTTACTTTTCCCCTATTTTTATATACTAAATGTATACAATAATGTTGTATGGTTATGTGGGGTGAATAGGGCAAAGATTGATTTTTGGATATATAATTTTCCACATTGTCAAATTCATGGTTATGTTTTACAGGTTATGCATGATATGGTATGTCAGAAATTTAATGCTTTAAGACTAGTGGAAATTAGTTGTTATGTTGTGATGATTAGCATGACATCAATGTTCTGTATTTTGAGTATAACTTCTATTTCGTTGTTGATTTTTTGAATTTGAATTATTTCTTATGGTAATTAAATATTATTATTTATTATTTTATTAATAAAATTTAAATGCATATAACTTTGTTTCTAAAATTTTGATTAAGGTGAAACTGGTGTCATTGGGATTATCTTCCTACATATTTTTTAATTATGAAATTTATTTTATCTTTTGGTATCTATATTTTTGTAGGTTATATTAATTAACATATTTGTGAAATTATATTTAGTTCATTGAGTATGCTAGTGATAAGAAATCTTATTATTCCATGTTGTGATATTATCTTCATGAAGTGTGTGTGACTATTAGAATTTCATGTATATGATTACATTGGATATGTTGTCATTGTGACAGGTGATGGCTTAAGCTAGTTTAGCTTAGCACATATTTTCAAGATGATGCTTGTAGTGGTCATTGGTGGGTGATGCTAGCATGAGGTGTGAATCGGTTGTTGATGAGGCACCTTGAATGTAGTCGTGGATTGACAACCCCCTCCTCCCCAAATATGATGCATTAGTGAGGCTCCTATCTTAAGCTTTATTTTGAGACTAGAAGAGCATAGGTGTATTTATTTCTAGAACTAGTACATGACATAGGTATTTATATCCCTAAAGCTAGTCCTTCTAAAGGCTAGTGGTTGTGGGTCACAGGTTGATGGGCCCTAGCACTAGTTGTGTAAATAAAAGACTAACAAAAGACCTACATGAAAAGGGTTGATTATGAATATTCATGCTAATTTTACACATGCTACATTAAGTGTAGATATGCTAACAGCCACATGAGTTATGTGTATATCTTAGTGTTGTCTTGTAAGTCATAGTACTACTAAAGATATCTTGTAATTGATCTATTCATGAGTGATCTATGTGATAATTGATGGTGTGGTGTAGATATGAATATGTGGGAATGACTATGGAAATGAAAGTGATGTGGAAGGCATGCAATGTTGATGAGCGATGAGGTACTCCTACACCAAAACATACGAATCACTAAGGTGTTCATGCATGATCCAGTTGAATTCTATGGACCTATAGTTCTCTTATGCACTAATTCTCTAGGAAGTGAAATCGACATTCAGAATGTCTATTATCTTCTCAGTTCCACTCGTGAAGTACAAGTATATGGTTAAGTGCAAATAAGGTATGTGATTTTTATCATTTTGTATTTTATAAGTTTAATCACCTACAACAAGAATGAAAGGTAGAGTAATTTAAGATCTAATTCATCTACTGCCTAGCTAGCCTAACACAAGTACTTGTTCCCACATTCTAGACACATCTTGAACATGTATAGCATTACTAGGCTACCAAATGTCAAGGGTTTCTAGGTTACCAACTGCTACACATATGCTCAATTTGGTCATGCTTGTGTTCATTAACAACTAGAAATCAATTTCTTAATTAAAGTGCATTAAAGTGAAGTGCATGAATATTAAATACATCAAAGAAGCATTAATCTAATCTCATTGCTACAAGGATTATCAAAATGGTTTGTTTTTATTCTCGTCACACTGCTATGCTCATGTACATTAATGCTCGAACAAAGATCCATACACACTCAAACTTCTATTATAGGCACTCAAAAAATATTCTAACTCTAGAGAAGACAAACTACAAGAGCTTCACTATCTATGAAAAAATACATGAAAATCGAAGCCCAAGCTTTATATTTATAGGTCAGCATATACCTCGTGATATCGGATATTTGACATCAGGTCTTGGAGGCTCCAATATTAGGTATCTGATATTGAGACTCTAATATTAGAGCCAATCAAAACATGATTCATTAGATGTCATGGAAATATGATTGATTATGCATGATAGTGATTATATTTGTGTTTGCCTTAGTATGAATTATGTCAATACAATATGTGATATTGTATATGCATTGATTGCTTCAAGTGCATGCAAGACTAACTATTAATGTAGGTTGCCTTGTACCTTATTCCTTCCCTCTAGTGCTAGCCATCTAGTAGGAGAAGTGTAAAGGTTTCCCACTCAATTTTATACTAAATCATTTATTTACAAGTGATGACTGTAGGGGTGCAAGAGAGAATCAAAAGGGATGAAGAAATAAATGTCTATGAGGAGGAGGAACTATGAATGTCCTTAAGTGAAGAAGAGGAGGAAAAAGTTTCTAACAAAAGATTGGAAAGGTATGGGATTATTGACTGACATACAAACTAACCCAGATGGAACAAACAAACTCCTAAGTGCCCAAGTGTATGCATTGCAATCTTTTACAAAATTGGGTGTTCATGACAAGAGAAGAGAACACCCTAGAAAAAACTAACATCAACTCCTCGAGCAGCTGAAGAGCAAGGAAGAAGATTCAATGATCATGAAGAGTCCTCATCATGTGGTAATGCTGCATCATCCATGGTGATGATAGCCCTACTTCCAGTCCATGCTTTCCACTACAATCACAACATAATTGCAAAATAGTATGCAATGTGTAATACCTAGCGGTTAAGTACCTTTTCTCATCGGTGGTTACACTCGACTAGGTTGTGATTATGGTAGATTGATTCCTTTAGTAGTTTAGTGGGAAGACTAAGAAATAGAATAAAATGGAGAAGCAGTTCATTAAATTTGAAAAAGGTCAAATAGGATGAAATACTTGAAGAGGGTGTAAGAATTCACAATAGTAACAACAAAAGGTTTCACTAAAAAACATTGTGAAGATGTGCATAATTGGATGTCATTGATGAGGTAAACAAAAGGATTTGATTGTACGAGTGTTTAAGGATAAAGAACTTAACTAACCCAGCCAAAAGATATGCAAGTGGATCCTTCCCAAAGTAGGCATAGGCCTTTTATTATCCTTACATAACTTTAAACCAAGGAGTCTGTGGGATCCATGGATGATTAATGATTATGGAAGATTAAGTACAAAAAATCCCAAAAGAAACTAACTAAGAATTTTAACACATCAAACCAGGACATTGAACAAGAACATGAAACCACCAATGAGATGAGACATAGAAAGCATTAATGGATGAGAGAGTGTGTGAAATGGAGTTCCTGATTAAGGTTACATGAAGTCCCTCATGAATTTTATGGTTAAATGACTTGATAAGATCCATCCTTAGTCTAGACCAAAACTAACCACATTCAGTGACTTTGCATCACCATTCTAAGACTAGTCCATCCCCCTGAGACACAAGAATGCTTCCACAGAACAACCACAATTCCTTATTAAAGAAGAAAAGATAAGTAGGAAGTGAGAAAGGGCCTTAGTTAGAGGGGGCCTTCAAGCATGGGTAACATGTCTTTCTAGTCCCATAACTAATGCTTGTAGCTTGTTTATTTTGTCTAAGGGGTGTGCTTTGAATTCCCATCATTTTTTTTTAAAATGGAAACCAAATTGATGAGTGGTGAGGTACCCCTACACTCAACCATACGAATACGAGTGTTTCACACACGATCCGATCGAACTCCGCAGACGGACTAGTTATGGTATCTAGACGGTTACTCATAGATCACAATTCACTATCTTCCCACCTAGACTAGTATTAGCTTTGTCACATATGGTTTAGTCCAGAGTGAGGTGTATGATGTGTTCCTACACTAATGCTACTCCTGGGGATGATGGAAAATAATATCAACTAAACTAGAAGAGAGAGAGTGGGAGAGAATCTAAACTAGCCTAAGTGTGATGAGCATCCATTTCTTAATCATTTGTACACATCTTGGACCTCGTGCATGATTACCACTGGGATTACCAAGCGCATGGCCTAGGTATGCTACTGGGTTACCAAGTAGTCACACTTAAATGCTCGTGATTAAGTCCTACTCATTCCACATTACTAGGAGATAAGGGTAGAGAGATATTAACTAAGAAAGCAATAAATAACAATAACAATTAAATAATTAAGCTAAGTGGATGCTAAAATGATGAAGTAATCTTGATATTTATTGCTGGTCATGTGCATGTCCAAGTATGTCACACTCGAATAAGGATGTCGTAAAATTACAATCATCACACTGCAGGCATGCACTAGGAGAGAAGGGTTGAGAGGAAAAACTGACAAAAAGTCCCTACCTTAGTACTAAAAAACTATAAAATTTAAACTTAAAAACTACCTACCAAATCTGCCTACCTCTATTTTATAGATGAGGAGACAGGCTGCGATATCGCGTCGACTGTGATATTGCATACCTAATATCGCGTCACCTATGATATCACGTACATGATATCACGGCCAACAATTCATGACTCATCATACCCCCACGACTAAATGGAAACTCGTCCTCGAGTTATAGTGACAACAAGCTCCATTGATTACACAGTGGATAGGTATGGAATTATTGATTGACTAGAAAGGATTCATGCTGCAATGTGGAATCAAAACAAAATTGAGACACAACACAAAGAACGTAAAAGAAAATTCTGTAACTACAAGATTGGGTGGAACTCATGTAGTTCCTGGTGGGAATAGCTCCTCCATGGGTGTCTTTCTCATATCTTGTGCTCCAAGTCTTGGGATTTGATGGCGTTGAAGTATGGCCTGGATTTTCTCCTCTTGTAAGGCCTTGAGTGCCTTGGCGTGTGGGTAAGTTTACGCTTGTGCCATAGAGGCATCCTAGTCAACCTTCTCTTTTTCTTTCACCACCCTTTTATTCTCTATCAACAATTTATTGAGTTTCTCGGTTCTGAAAGTGTCTAGCTACTTCTAAGCAACTTTTGGCCCTGTATTCGGAAGGTTTAATACTTTCGAAATGGCTTGAATAGAGAAATCAACAGTCACACCACAAATGTTAAGTGCGGTTCCTTCTTCTTTGTTGTGCCAAAATTGGTACGTTTCCCCTAAGTACTAGGCACCACTTTCAGAGAGGGTAGGCCATAATGGGGACCCTTTGAGGTGATCCCTAATGGCCTCCGGAGCAAATTCTACGAAAGGTCCAAAGTTTAATTCCATGATCACTGCAGTAAATATGGACCTTTCATGGATGGCCTAAACACAATCTTGGGGCAACATGAGATGTCGTCCCGGTTTAGACGCTACTGCAACTCCTCCTTCCACCTTCCTTGATCATATAGTAGCAAGGTCTTCTTGGTGGATACTAAATGATTATTCCTCCTACTCTGCATGTTGTCTGGCAGGAACTTGTCCTTCACCTCTCCTAGGTCGCTTGATCCCACCTTCAGCAGGACCTTCCTGTTGTCCGCATTTTGGGGCCATCTGCAATCACACGGGGCCAATCTTTAGTAAGGTTGTTACCAAAGTTAGTTATACCTTACTGCTTGCCTTAATGAATTTTTCCTGAAAGATTATAATATTAAATCCTCTTTCCTTAGGTGGTTTCCAAATCTAGTTTCCCAGTATAACTAAGGAGATGAAATTTTTTTTGGCGTATTTATCCTTAATTTTATAACTAATTACCCTTAATAATTTCCTTGAGGCAATGATGAATTTCAAAAATATTATGTGCTATTTGGCATGTGCCCCTCCCCCACGACTAAGCTGAACACTCCAAGTTCAAGTAGGTTCAAATGGAATGAAAATCAGAGGACCAGCGAGTGAGTTATGGATATGAAAGTAAGGGGCGTGCAATCATGAGTTGTAGAGAGAAATTTGAAAAAGTTCCCCCACGTTAATAGTTGCAAATGATGTTGATTAACGCAGGGGGTTGCGTATATATATATATTTTAGACGCAATATCGCGTACACGATAGTGCAGATGTGATATTGCGTCGGCCGTGATATCACGTACGTGATATCGTGGCCTATCGAAGTTAGGGCACTTTATAGAATGTACCAAATTTTTAATATTTTTTTGAAATTAAACAATGTAAAATAAGGACATCTGGAAAACTGTTAAAGGGTTCCAAGGTAATTCAACTAGTTCTGAAGGCATGAAAATGATGATGATGTGGAATTTATCAATAAAGATCTCAGATGGTAAGGGAGAGAAAAAATCTATGTGATGGTTCATAGGAACATTTGAATTGGAGGGAAAGTAATAAGGGAAAGAATATTGTTGACAATATGCTAAGGGTAATAGATGATGTGTAGAAGATGTGTTATGAGTGCAAATTACAAAAATCACACAAGTGGGTCCTCCCCAAAGCAGGTTCCAACCTATAATGCCCTTGCGTAACCACACCTTAAAATGTATGTAGGCACTAAAGGGTTAAATGTAATCCACATTGGTTCCACAAAACACTCACATGTAAGTATCATCGGAATGAGGTAAGAATTCTACGCTATACGAGTCACAAGCTACAATTACATGAATAGCAAGATGAGACAGACTATAGAAGGGATTGTAGAGATTGGGACATGAGGTAATCGACCCAAGGCACAATGAATCCTGTGTGTAAAGCATGATTAATGTGTCATTAGCCCGTCATTCCAAGATTAGGACCAAGTCCATTCCTCCGGTTAGTGACACCGCATTATTTCATCCCATGATGAGCGACTATGAGAGTACCATAACAACAAGGCGTACAATCACTTGGCATTTTGTTCAAGGGAGGAGTGATTTTTTTTTGCTTTGTGGCACTTTCTTCGTTTTTTTTTATTGTTGAATCTAGAGAAGCTACCAACCTTCAGGCATGGGTGCATGTCTTTCCAATGGGACCCCCTAAAACAACATTGGATTTTTGAGTGCCTTTTGATTACTCTTACTCCCATTTTGCGTTAGATCTACAAGGATCTTAGCACAA
>MNCI01011140.1:1109562-1151076 GCA_015680685.1 Gnetum montanum | reverse complement strand
CTAGCCAGGATTGGGAAATGAAGGGAGTGCCGCCTCTTATTTATAGATATGGCAGCGAGACGCGATATCGCAGGAGAAGACGCGATATCGCGGCCTAGTGCAAGTCACGTCTCATCAATCACCTATAACAAGAATGAAAGGTACAGTAATTTAAGATCTAATTCATCTACCACCTAGCTAGCGTAACACAAGTACTCGTTCCCACTTTCCAAACACATCTTGAACATGTATAGCACTATTGGACTACCAAACATTATGCATTTTTGGGTTACCATGTGCTACACGTATGCTTGAGGTGGTCATGCTTGTGTTCATTAACAACTGGAAATCAATTGCTTAATCAAAGTGCATTAAAGTGAAGTGCATGAATATTAAATGCATCAAAGAAACATTAATTTAATCTCATTACTACAAGGATGATTACTACAAGGATGATCAAAAGGGTTTGTTTTTATTCCCATCACATTGCTATGCTCAGGTATATAATATCATCACTTCTTTTGTAGATTCAAGGCCTTTATTGTAGTGATCCAAAGCTTCCATTGGGGGAATTTCTTAACTTCCTTATGTGGTGGATTCCAAGGTCAATTGAGTGGTATTGCACCTAATTCCTAGGTCTTGCTTGGTTACAATTCTTCTGGTGTCTTCTCTAATGCTATTTGGTTTGTTATGAAGGCCTTGCTTCTTTTTTGTTCTTCATATGATTATAGATTTCATCTACTTTTTCTTCTAATCTCATCATGATGTAGATTTTATATTTGATGAATCATCAGTTGGCTGTGTTATTTGATAAAAATTTAACTTTTAGGTTGGCTCTGACAACAAGGCTCTAATATCAATCCTCTAATAACAAGGCTCCAACACCATATATCCAATGTCAGAGCCTAGATGCGACATCAAGTATCCAATGTCGGGGGGTATACACTGTCCTATAAATATAGCACTTGGCTCATGATTATGAGTCAATTTTGCAAGTATTTTTTTCATAGTTTTGTCAATAGAGTAGCCAAATTCTTATATTTCTATTCCGTAATCTTAGAGAATAGTCAGTGAGTGCCCACAAAGTGGATATGAGTCAATTGTACAAAGTCTTATTCAACTAGCAATGTACTTGGACATATTCCATGGGTGGCAATAAGATCGAGATTGATTCTTATTCATTGCAGCACTTTGACTTAGATTAGATTTACTTTCCATGCAATTTACTTTTCATGTACTTAGTTAATATTTACATTTTCATGCATGTTAATTAATTAAGCACATAAGTACAATTTCTTCAAGCATGCGTATGACTCTTGGTAATCCTAGTAATGCTTAACATTTGGAACCTAGTAGCATTATATGTGTTCAAGATGTGTGTGGGAAGTGGAATTAGATACTTATGTTAAGGTAGTTGATTATTAATTAGAAATTAGATTAGTTGAATTGATTATAAATTGAGTTTCAACCTATTGATAATCATAGAACAATAAAATATAAAATAATAAAAATCATATGCCTCGCCCTAGACTAAACCATACATGACAAAGCTACCACTAGTCCAAGTGGGAAGACATCGAACTGCGATCAAGGCATGGCAATCTAGATGCCACAACTAGTCCCATCCATAGAATTCAATCGGATCGTGTATGAATGCTTGTGATTCATATGGTTGGGCATACGGGGACCTCGCCACTCATCATTGGCGCCGTTGCCAGGGATGGTGCTAGTTATCTAGATTAGTTATATTATACATGATTGTTGTAAGCGTATTAATGATCTATCTCTTAGAAAACATTAATATTTTAAGTCACACACATTGTTAGACAAAGCCATGTCTTCTTCACATCATACTAATAATGCATCGTATGATGAGAACACTCATAGGAGAAATGATAGGATATATACTACAGAAAATTGGAGTGAACAACCTCAAGCAGGGGTTTTCTTTGCTCATTTAGACCCTTACTACACTCAAATACTATGTTTAGCTAAGGCAAAAAATCCTAGAGGATATGAAGAAAGTCTTAGATCAAGGAGGGCCTCAAGGCTTAGGACCTCCTCTAAACCTAGACAAGATAAATCAAGGGACCATGGGGAGAACTATAGGAGACATGCCAATTCTCCCAGTTCCTCATATTCCTCTTCCTTTTCAACATTTAGTTTTGATGAAGATGAACGTAGGTATAGAGATAGAGCTCCACTACAGGGTCAAGATAAAGATAGAAATCAAACCCAAGGACAAAATCGAAGAAATTACAATGAGCATAAACAAGATCATCACAATCAAATGAATGGAAATAAAAATTTTCATCATAACATGTCTGATGAAAATGAACCCTTGTTGGCCACTAAGAGACTGATGGAGATCATAGAGGTAATTAAGATACCTCATAGGCATCACAAGGAAAGTTTCCTACCTAGGCTTGATATTAATAATATCCCTAAGTTCATGGGAAGTTATGATTCTAATCCACAACATCATCTACAAGCCTTCCTTGATGCCTGTGCCTTATCAACATTGAAAGTGGATGGCAAAAGCTTAAGCTCTTTCCTAGGACACTAATCAACGAAGCTGAAAGTTGGTATAGATCATTGGGACCAAGTGCCAAGTGCCATTCACTAGTGATCCACAATGCTGGAACTTTTCAATGAAAAATACGAAACCTATGTGAAAGTGTCCAACCTAAGAAAAGAAATCCAAGAGTGGAAGTAAGAAAATCATGAACCCTTGGAAGTGGCCTTGGAAAGATACTATTCACTACTACATAGATGCCTAGGCCATGGTTTCTCTAAGGAAAGGGAACTTTTCCACATCATATATGGGCTTTGTAATGAAATAAGGGAGACCCTTGGGATGTGTGCTCCAAGTCAATTATATGAGCTACAAACCCATCAGATCAAAGAGTTAATCAAGCATGTGGTAAAAGAAGAAGGAGAGCTATGTAGATGAGAGAATGTAGAGGAAAATAATTGGGATCCAACTCTGCAAAAGAAAATCATCCATATCTATGATAAGGAAAAAGAGGTAGCTCTCGATGAGGTGATTTTACAATGGACCTTGCCAATACAAAATTCTATCATTGAGATTAAAGAAAAGTTGGATAAGATGTCGAAATCAATGAATGATAAAGGTAAAACTTGTGAAGAAATCATGAAGAAGTGAGTAGCATAAAATGAATCAAGTGATCACAACAAAAGGAGGAAAAAGAACCAAGAAACAGCTAGGAACACTTTTCAACAAGAATTGGAAATGGCCGTAGAAGAAGAGGTTATAAACTCAACCACCGAAGAGAATGGTGGATGTGGCATTTGCCTATATGACCATCCAAAGGGCAATTGCCTAGTCTTGTTGCATCTACATGAGTATTGGGTAGGGACATTAAATACAAAGTTTGTACAGAAGTACATGCCCAAGATATTTCCTCTTCCACATAGTAATTTTAGACAACCCCAAAACCAACCGTACTATCCTAGGGGAGCTTATTACCAACCTCAACACTGGCATCAATCGTAGTGGAAACAACCACAGTCGTGGGGGGGCCACCATCAAACTAGCCCTACCCTTACTGCCAACTAAACCCATACGATTATTATGTTCAACAATCTATTTTCCTGACTGGTTCTACTCCTTCTACTTCAAATCACTACTACCACTCTCCCGAATATCATTATCCTGTAGCATCTTATACGAGATCACCATCTCACACCTCTCACCTTGCATCATATCCTCAATTTCTCATGCTCACCTCCACTATATGTCACCTCCAACAACACAAGAAGGTTAAGCATCATAACATCAATGAGAGAATGTCACTTGTGCTACAAACATACATGTAAATGATAATGCTAGTAGATCTCAACCAAAGTCTCAAAAACATCCCTTTTGGAGGAAAGGTCATAAGCCAAAGCAAAACACTCATGGACCTACTACATCACTTGAACCAGCTTAAGGCCAATCTAATGCAATAACCTTCCTCACGAAAATGATGTCTCCTAATCATATGCAAAAGCCAACAACCATCACCACTCCAACACAAGACATAAACGATAAACCTATCATTATGGAGAAATAGAAAAATACATGCATCACTAATAATGATAAAGGGTGAAACTATGGCCTAGAAGTTCAAAATATTAACACAACCCCTATACTGGCCCACCATAAAGTTTAGGAGCAAGTGTGTGAGAAAAAGCTAGTCTACACAGTAGCCACTAAACCAAAAGACACCCAGTGGCTTGAAAATGAGAATATAAAACTGTCTCAAAGATGCATGGAAGTAACTGATTTGCTTATCAATTCTGGAATTTTTTGATTCTTCATATGCTTTTCATTTCTTAATATTTTTGTTTTTTTTTATAATTTTACTCTTTTCTTGAGTCATTCTCTTTATGTTTTATGAATGTATTTTATGTTTTTTTTAATAAAATTACCAAGTCATGATGCAAAAGTCAATGCTATGTGTTGGGTTTTTTATGCTAACTATCAAGATGATTGGGTAACTAATTGTGTAAAGCAATGAGACCACCTCATCCATCCCTCCAATTCTCTAAATAAAAGGTCTTTTTCATGGAAATAATTTGGTTCTTCTTTTATGAAACTAAAATTAATCAATGATCATTATACCTTGAAGAAAGAGGGAATGGCAAAGGGTGTGACCTCAAGGGAACTTGTTGGATTCTCTTCTTGACTTTCTTCATGTGGTTTATAACTCCTCTTAAAATGTGTCATCACTCCTTCATTGACCAATAAAAAGGAAGCTCTGTCTTTACATGGTTTGGTTCCCATCTAGAAAAAAACACACAAAACACAAAAAAAAAAAGAAGGAAAAGACAAAAAAAAAATAATGAGAATTCAAAGCACACCCCTTAAACACAATAATGGACTACGAGCAAGGGTTATGGGGCTGGAAAGACATGCTGCCCATGCCTGAAAGCACTCCTCTAACTAAGGCCCTTCCTTCCTTCTCTTTTCTTCTCTTTTTGGAGTGATGATTGTTCTTGGAGGTAGTTATGGACTCATGATGGTTAACAAGATGGAACACATCAATGTGAGGTCACTGTTCATGGTATGGAATTGGTCTAAACTTGGACAAATAGGTGTGTTGATCGTTTTAATCACACTTGTCACAAGAATCTATTGTGGACATGGTCAAGTACCTTACATCCCGATCTCTACAATTCCTTCTCATTCCATTATTCACCTCATTGCTACATGCGATTATGAGTCTTTAGTTTTGTATGGTATAGTGCAACATCCTAACCATAGCAGTTGTGTGTTGTTTGGAACAAAGGCATGATCTACATTTAACTTTTCAAGTGCCCACAGACATCTATAGAAGTGGTAATGCAAGGGCATTATGGTAGGAGCCTACTTTGGGGAGGACCCACTTACATAACTTTTGTTGATCATGGCTTTGAACTAACCTTCACATCTTCTAGAACATTAATGATGATTCTCTAAATTTATGCATGATTTTGGAACTACTTCTCATCTATTTCATTAATTTTTCCTACTTGTCTATTTCCATATCCATTAATATTTCTTGGCCATCTTCTGAATTAGACCTTCAGTTTCAATTTTTCAAAAACCTATGTGCTTCTAGAGTTATGCTTATTAGTCATGGGGGCTAGGGATGCCTGCTTTAAAATTTTTGAAATTTTTCCAACATCCTATTTTTGAACTAATAGTAATTGGTCAAAATAATGTGACCAGCTTGATGATTTTAGTTACCTCATAGCCTTGGGCATAGTATGCTATAATCACCTTGTGCTTAAATGAAAACTAAGGGATCTTAAAAGGGTTGATTATTAAGGAAAAATTTACCAAAATTAATGTTGATCCTTTGGTGACTGTAGGTGATGCTAAATGAAGCATCTAAGAAAGAAAGTCTTTTGCCAGGCATGAAAGTAAAGCCAAGAGAGGAATAATAAAGGATATGACCATGGACACATCATAGCACATACAAGATAGTAGCTCAAGCTTCACATGTTTGCTAGATCCATGGGGTGATGAGAAGAAATTTTAGTCCGTCCTTCAAGAATGTTCTGCATAACCAAAGAAGCATTGACATAACAATCAAGGTTAAAAGTTTGCCACTGCTAGCGGCAACAAGAAGAATCATCTTCAGTGGATTCTTGAAGACCTCTACAAATTTTGTAATCTTCAAAGTCTATCTAGTCTTTTTGTCACTCTATCATTTTGTATACATCTATTGGAATAAAATTTTGTAATGCGGCACCCAGAGTCAATCAATAGTTAGCATTAGTCAATAATTCCATACCTTTCCAATTTTGTAAAGAAAGCTCAATCCTATCCTATTAACTCAAGGACGAGTTTTTATTCAGTCGTGGAGGTATGATGAATCACCAATTGGCTGGGTTATCTGATAAAAAGTAAACTTTTTGGTTGGCTTCAATAACAAGGCTCTAATATCAAGGCTTCAATAACAAGGCTTTGACATCAGAGCCCAAATGTGATGTCGAGTATCTGACGTCAGGGGGTATACGCCAGCCTATAAATATAGCACTTAGGCTCACAATTATGAGTTAGTTTTGCAAGTAGTTTTTCATAGTTTTGTCCATAGAGTAGCTGAATTCTTGTAGTTTTATTCTATAATCTTAGAAAGCAATCAATGAGTACCCACAAAGTGGATCTGAGTCAGTTGTACAAAGTCTTATTCAATTGGTAATGTACCTAGACATATTCCATGGGCAACAATAAGATCAAGATTGATTCTTATGCATTGCAACACTTTGACTTAAATTAGATTTACTTTTCATGTACTTAGTTAATATTTACATTTTCATGCATGTTAATTAATTAAGCACATAAATATGATCACTCCGAGCATGCGTATGACTCTTAGTAATCCCAGCAACACTTAACGTTTAGAACCCAGTAGCATTATATGTGTTCAAGATCTGCACGAGAAGTGGGATCGGATACTTATGTTAGGGTAGTTGATTATTAATTAACAATTAGATTAGTTAAATTGATTATAAATTGAGTTTCAACCTATTGTTAATCGTAGAACAATAAAATATAAAATAATAAAAATCATATCCCTCACTCTGGACTAAACCATACACAACAAAGCTACTGCTAGTTCAAGTGGAAAGATAGTGAACTACGATCAAAGCATAGCAATCTAGATGCCACAAACTAGTCCCATCCATGGAATTCGATCGAATTGTGTGTGAACGCTTGTGATTCGTATGGTTGGGCATAAGGGTACCTCCTTGCTCATCAATATTCTACCTATTATTCAGTAATTAGGTTTAATCTTTGATTTGTCACTTAATGATAGGTAAGTTGCTAAAGGATATCATCAATCATAGTTTGTGAATTTGTTAATGCTCACAAACTCTCTCCATCCTTTTTACTATGTAGTAATTCCTTTTATTTTACTCTTCAACTTTATGTCTATTGTTTTCCCTCAATCTTCATTTTGGGCAATTTCTTTCTTTTATGATCTTCATCTCTAATCATCATGTTGATTAGAAATCATCAGGTTTCTTAATTGCACAACCTTTTTCAATTAAATTTTTTATGATGTTAATTATTTCTACAATATTCTTCTATCACAACATGTGCTTTGATACCACGTTAGAGTTTGTTTTTATACCTCAAGGATCTTGTAATTGAAAATCATAATAAGCATTATTGAGGTAAGTGTTGGAACCTTAAAAAATTACTATAAGTACATCCCAAAACCTATAGCCAACATGATGCTATATAAGAATTAAAGAGGAATATAACAATACCTCAAGTGCAACTTGAAATAGCAATCTCTTACCAAATAAAACAATGAGCCACCTATCAATAGCATAATAAGAATTATTGGTTTGTAATATAATCATAGGATATAAATGTTGTATAGATTTTATTGTAAAGCTTATACCTATTATAGTTGATCTTACATAAGAGACTTAAGTCCTTTTGGATAATAGTTCTACTCTAAACTTCCATGGATTGCTACTCCTCAATGTAGGTTATTCTTGATAGCTAGTAAACTATTGCATTTCATTGTAGCCTATCCTTAGTTTTGTAGCTACTTCCAAACTTTTGCAACCTCTCCTTCGACCTTTTCTTCATTTTATAAAATTGGGTCCTCACTTTTACAATTTTCTTTAGGAATTTCGACTCCTTGGCTCCTTATAATTTCATCAACTTTTTGGTTTATAATGACATCATAACTTCTTACTTGATGTGTTACTTCATGATCTAAATAGATTTGGTGCTTATAGACTCATCAAAGTTCATGTCTTCATACCATTCTTCTTGCATTTCCACTTTCTTTTCTCTTCTTTTCTTCTCTTTTATCTTATTATCTAGTTTCCTTGCAACTTAAGTTCCATAAAAGGGTTATGAAGGTTTATTCTCACAATATACATCCTTTTGTTAAATGTATTATGAAACTAATGACTACACATTAGTATGCACACTTGAAGTCCAACAATGCATCCCTATTACTACAAGTATATAAAAAGAGGTAATCTGTTGGAGGCTTAATGCTCATTGCATCAAATGGGGCCTACAACATCACTTGAAGGTTCAATGCTCATCTTGCTAAGTCTTAAGAGGATCAATAAATCTTTCTTTTCAAATGGTTGCACCTAGGCTCAAAACAAAATTTTAACAAGTAATTTACCATTCCTCCAAATGAAGGCTCCTTATCACAAGTATATGAAAAATTTATAACAAAAAAATCTAAGGTAATGGAAGGGAAAGTTTGCCTTAAACACACCTTAGGCTAGCAACATTTTGAATGCAAAGGAGTGATCCAAGGGATATTTAGGACTTGTCACGTGCCTTCAAGTGGAACACTTTGCCCACTACCCATTTAAACAATGGCCAATGCTACCTATGAAAAATAAATTAAAAATACATTTTACACTTTTTTATAGAAAGGCTAAAAAAATTATTTGCTCTTGTTAATAATATATTTTCTTTAAGTTTTATTATATTTTTCTATAAATAGGTTGGTGGCAAAGCTCTATTTGTGATCACTAAATAAGAATATCCTACGACAAGGCTACTCCACTATTACCACACCCCCTGAATAAAGATACCAATTAATTGTACAACCTCGCAACCTCCTAAGTAATGAGTGCATAGTTTGTATAAACTTTTAAATTTAAAAATCAAATATTTTAGAAGTTATAATTTTAGGTGTAGTGGAGATAGGAAGGATATTGTGACCGTTGATAACGTATGAGCAAACATGAGATGGTTCAAGTGGTTCAATTTTGTTATATCCTTATCTAAGTTTCTGTTAAGAAAAACAATCTACCGGCCAATCAATTTGAGGTCAATAGTCCAGAATAGTGATTGCAACTTAACAGACATCTCAGCTTGCGGCTACATAACAATCGAATTCAGGGTGTTTTATGGGTAAAAAAACAAAAAAAAGCTTGTTTGTCCCTGTGAGGAAGCCATGTCTATGCTTTCCTTGAGTAGTATAAGAAAAGTTAAAAGCCAGCGATCCCTGAAAAGATCTAATGGATCTCATGGCCAACCACAATAAAACATTTTCAAGCTTTTTTCCTGGTTTAATAACATCGGCCCACCTATGAATATGATGAACAGTATACAAATTGTTCTGGGTAGCGAGGATTCCGGTCCGGGCTAAACTGAATCAATTTCCAAGCTGTGGTTACAATGCAGTCCATGATCTACTACAACCCGCCTCCATCATTCTTCCAATTTCATGCAAACAGCAGAAGCAACGGGATCATCAGAATTCTTCCTGCAACATCATCCAAAATCTCTCCCGTAAAAACAGCAACATGCTTGTTACGTGCAATCAAATCATCTTCATCGTCCCCAGTTGAAGAAGCCAAGCAAGCAGAATCCGAATCTGAATTCCCGGACAGTCCATTCACAGATTTCATGGTACAAGAATGCGACTTCGAGCGATCAGAGCTGGTCCCCTTCCACAAAAGACTGCAGCCATTTCTGAGATGCAAAGCCACAGCCACAGCCACAGCCATAGAAGCAGCCAAACTGCTGAGACGAGAGTTCGGGTTCAGTCCCCAGCAGATCAGGACAATCCTCCTGCGGAACCCTAACACTTTCCGGCTCAGGGCAGAAACCCAGCTCAGACCCAAGCTGCAGCTGATCCAATCCCTGGGTTTCGACCCAGATGAATTCCGCATCATAGTTACTTCCTCGCCGAGATTTCTGTGCTACAATCTGGAGAAAAAGCTCAAACCCCATGTGGAAACCCTGCTGCAGGCATTTGGGGGAAAGATTCATCTCTGCAAGGCTGTTTCCAAGACCAGGCAGCTGCTGTACAGCCAGAGATGCCTGCAATCCAACCTGAGTCTTCTTGCAGAGTGGGGATTTGAGGGAGGGAAGTTGCAGTACCTTGTAAGGAAGGGACCATTTCTGTTGGCCATCAGCACAGACTGCCTCCAGACCAAGCTGGATTTTGTCAGGGAACTAGGGTTCAAGCGGAGTTCCAGTTTGTTTGTGCATGCACTGGTTGTAGTGGGGAGAATCAAGGAGGAAAATTATGAGAGGAGGCTCAGGAATCTGAGCAGTCTGGGGCTTGAGCCAGATGAGGTTAAGGAGATTTTCAGGAAATGCCCTTATGTGGTGACCGCGTCTCTGGAGAAGATGAGGAAGAACATTAGGTTTGTTCAGAGTCTGGGTTATGATGTTCGTGTTGTGGTACGCTGCCCTGCATTGCTGTCTTACAGTCTGGAGAGGAACATCAGGCCTCGCCATGCTGTGATTAAGTGTTTGAGCATGATGTACCCGGACAAGCGGATCCCCAGCATTGTGACCGTGTCAACTATCAGTGAGAAAACTTTTCTGGACAGATATATCTTGAGCAGCCCCTATGCCAAGGATTTGATGGGGATCTACAAGCAAGCAACCGAAGATGCCGTGGCCGGAGCCCAATAACATGATGTTCTTTTCCCATTACGCTGGATCCTGTTTTGTTTTGTCATTTTATTTTTTGGTTTTGAAAATTTGAAATGAGAACTGCCTTGTTTCTTTTGCTTGCTGTGCAATTGGATCATGCATTTAACGCTCTATTTGGAAGCCAGGCAGTCGGGGAAACTGTGGGTTTGAGTTTTATCGTTAGGGTGACTGTTAGCAATTCAGTTGATTGTGGTGCAACTAAAAAATTAGCATTGAATTTCAGAGTCTGGGTTATGATGTTCGAAAAAGGCTTGATGGTCAGGAAACATAATGTCTCTCAAATGCCTGTAAAACTTGTACAAAACATTTAATTTATCACTTAAAAATTTTGGTGCGACCGTAGACAGGATTTTAGATGATTCCAGTACGCTGTAATGCTATCATAGGTCATTGCACTGTGGACGATCCCTTTCCATAGCTGTAACGTTCCTTTTGCTGTCAGGTTCGGAAGTCTCTGCAAGTACATTGTTAACCAGACCATCAATATCCTCTGCTTGTCAACTACATGGAAAATGCTTATTTGGGGGGTTTTAACGAGCTCTACTTGAGGATTTTTGATTTTGAAGATTAGGGCTGCAGGTTTTGGATTGAAATCTAAATTGGGTTCCAAAAGTATCCAATTATGGTGTAAGAGATGTTTTAGGGTAGAGGTTCTCCTAGACCATCCACATGGTTTAGGGACCATGGAAAACTTTGAGGCACCCTTGGGTGATATTGAAGTGTTAAAAAACCCATCTGGGCTTCGCAAAGTTGCAAGACACCCTCCTGTTGCATCCCTTTTTAAGTTCTTTTTATACTATCCTCACTTGGAGAACTACATAGCTTTGATTCAGCGGCAATCGCAAATATGTAGATAGCCAAGACTAAATAGTTTTGGTGTAGTGCTATGTCAAACCTTGTACTAGATTGTCAGGGTTCCGGGGATGAGATGCCCCCTTGTAGATGCATCATGTCTCCTTCCACCAATGATGTCTACAAAGTTGCTTGTGTACTTGCTTGCAAGGTCCGAGTTTAGTCATTCTCTTTGAGGTGCATTCTTGTTTATTATGAAGTTGTGCTACTTGTTCCCTTCCATGGGTTGCTTGCTTGTTAGAGGCGTATTCCCCAAGTTTTTCATCCTAGATTCATTGGATCTCAATAGATTCCTTAGGGTGTCAGACAACGTTGGGGTAACATTGTTACAAATGGTATCAAAGCGTTTTGGAATCATGTTGTGATAAGAGTGTGCCCTTTAGCAATGTTATGCCATCAAGGGTTTTTATTTATGGTCCTTTCAGATAAATATCTAGGTGATATAGGATCATATCCTTATGTACTCTTTGGAGAGTTCCCTTGTGGTAAGACTCTTAAGTTCTTCATTATAGGGTTGATGTTATGTTGTGAGCAACTGATGTATGTTGTTCTCCTAGAGGATCTATACGATTGCATTGTGCTATTGTCCTCCACTAGTTTACTTGTCGTTGGACCAACTACAATTTTACTTTGATATGGTAGAGGAGAGTTCTATTGGCAATGTATAAATTGTTGTTGCTCGAGGAGCTCTTACCTCTGGTCTCCAATCATTCATTTGGGATGAATTGGACCTAGTCTTTGCTTCGGTCTCCACCTAGATGACATGTATCAAGATGGCATTGATTGAATTGTGCATGATGTGGTATCCTTGCACTCCCACTCACCCTAGATATAGTGGCTATGGAAATTACAAATTGGGACATGTTGGTTCCCAGGTACCTCGAGATGGAGGGCCTTCGGACATGTGCTCTTGGCAAGCCTAGTTCTAGGTGGATCAAGATCGTCGCCAGTAGACTTCATATGCTTGTGTTTGCAATTGTATGTTTGTCTAGTTGTGTAGGCGTGTCTTCCTTAGCTGCATTTTCAAATTCTACATGCATGTCTCTTTCATCATGTCTAATGTTTGTAATGCAAGGCTATGTGCTTTACGCAATGTGTTGACTCATTGTTGGAATTGTTGAGGATGCATTTTGAGGCCATGTGTGTCATCCTAAGACCAAATTGTTGTGATCCTTGTTTTGATAACCTCCTGTGCTTTGGGCATGACCTTTCATGTGTTGTGTTTCCTCGTTTAAGTTAGTTGTGTTGCCTTTGAGCTCTTGGCATCACTTCTTTGGTTGGTGACATTTCTTTGGGCATTTTGATTTGGAGACCTTCTGGAGCAAGTCATCCTATTGTGGTTCTTATTGAGATCTTACCTCTCTTGATGAGAATTTTTCTTATGGATGCATCCTCTCTGATGTTGCTCTTCATAGCAAGAATTGGAGCTTTGTTGAGACCTGTTGTTGGCTAGACCTTGGTCTCCCTCCTTATGTTTCGAGTGGAGATAACAAATTTTTATTGCCCATGCCTCTTATGAGTTTGTCAAGAATTTGATCTTGGTGGGAACTAGTGTCAGTGGTTAGGAACATTTGTTGTATGTGAATCTTGGAATTTTGAGAGTGTTTCAGTTCTCTCACTCTTTTTGGTGTGCCTCATGATAAATTCTTTTTTGTGAGGGTATCTAATTGACCCATCATGTTTTGCATGATTGATCTATATGCATGTTGTTGAGGTCTTGCTCTCTATGATGTTGTGAGATTGATATTTTTCTGTTGTGAGATTGATATTTTTCTATTGTGTGATCATGCTTGATGGTTGTATATGAGGCTAATGTGTTGATCATGTTCTTGCTAACTCCTTTGTTTCTAAGCTATTGTCTCAGCCTTGCAAGTAGCACAGGTACAAAGATGTGGCTAGTGGAAACTTCAATTGATTCTGTGAGCACTATGTCTATGGGCAAGATGTGTGCTTTCAAGGCCTTCATGAATTGGTTGCTTGGTCTTAGAATCCCAACATTGGGTTGTGGATTTATCAATACCATTGTTGTGGCAAAGCAACTGGTACATCATGATTTATTTGCCTCTCAATGCTAGGTGAGCACTAATAGAGATAGCAGTCCATCCTAGAGCCTGTGGATATTGGGTTAGTAGATGGCATACAACAATATCCCTAGCCATGCCAAACACTAATGGCCCAAGAGTGGCCAGTGCCTTCAGGTCCCATTATGGCGGGTGATGGTTTCTCAGTTAGTGTTCTACGTTGTTCAATCATTGCATTCGTGTCTTGGTTCGATTTCATTCAATGGTAGTCATGCAATGGGTGCAATCCGACAATTGTTCGTGTATGTGCAAAGACAAAGACAGGTTTTCCTTAGAACAGCATGATGTAGCTTTGGTGTGCTCTTGGTGTCCTAAACCCTTCAACAAAGGAAGGGCTCGAGTAGTTTGTCCTATATCCTGCTAGGCCTAGGTAGCAGTCTCAAATGTAATGTATTATGTCCACTAAATGTATTCTTACCCTCATGTCTGTAAGCTTGTAATGTAATGTTGTGATGTATTTAGTTTTGATAGTTTATGCACACAAAAGTGCTAGATGTGGTTTCTCTATGTGAATCAGTTGTTCCTTTATTGTAAGCTTGTGCCACACCTTGTGACATGGCCAAGCTTGATGTATAGTGTTTTCCCTATGCTCATTCTTGAAGCATCTCCTCTCTATGTTGTAAGCAGCCTTTATGCCCTGATGTGAAAATTTTGCTAAAAGCCCTATGGGAAATCCTATTGTTGATAAATAGTGATGTAATGATGAGGCCAGGGCATGTCCTTGCTCGAGGTGCTCTCAAACTGATGCTTTGTGTTCTTGGTGATATTGGCGTGCCATGATGGTGTGTCATTCGGTGAACATTCTTGAGACAAGATAAGTTTTGGGAACTCTTCCTCTCAGGTCCCTTGACTAGTACAAATCTTATTCACGAGTGATTGATGGTGGAATGTAGCCTGAATTTCAAACAAATTGGTTTGATGAACTTGATCTTGATAGTGGGTAGTTCATGATGGCCATGTGAAATGCAATGGCAAACTATAATTTCAAATTAAAGGGGAAGCTGCTATGTCTAGTTGTCGGGTAGAGTTGAGTTCTGGGTATCAGCACCTAGACTCCCTCTTCCATGGCTAGATGTGGTCTTTGGAGAAATTTTTGCAAGTGTTGGGATGGTGGTCCATCCTTGAATAAATGATGTTATGAATAAGTGATGTTACAGTTATACAAATTGTGACTTCTCTTGGTGGCCCTACATGATGGACCTGTATGTGCTCTCAAACACTTAATCCTATTCTCTCGTGATTGGGGCTTCTGGTGCTGTTGTGAACTATGTTGCACTCTCATGACTGGGGGCTTATGGTGCTTTGCGGGCTATGGTGTGTTGTCCCAGGTCCCTCGTGTACCTTGGTGTAACACCCCAGCTCTCTTGCTAGTAGATCATCCCCCACCAAACCCACTTCTTCAATGTATTGTTGAATTATGTCAGTGTCCTAACCTCTCGAGTGGGATAGCATGACCGAGCATTCCATCACCTACTAATTCTCTAGTCCTATGAAGAATCATTCTCCATTCTAATGGATACCCTTTTTAGTTTCTAAGAAAGTTGTTTTCAAGATGGGATTTAGAAGTAGTCGATGTTTGGGACTTATTCCAAGTAGTGGTCCCATGTTCCTGAACTCTTGGGGCTTGTTTTCAGAGATAAGATATTGTTACCATGGTTGAGTTCATGGAATCTCCCTGGTGAGGCCAAGTTGTTGATGTAGCCTGAATGTATATATCTCTTCTCTTGTAAACAAGGCATGATCTTATGTACTCTCTCTCAGCCTTTGGGGCTCTAGGGAGACTTCCTTGTTGGGGTTCTCTAGTAGACCTTTCTTATTGTAAACCCTTCAAGAATGAATCATGTATTATTTTGAGTTGGTAGTTGATGTTGGTGAAGCCCATTTGTTGTAAAATTATCTCAAGGACCTAGTCCTCCTATGGGAAAATTGCTCTTGTTGACTCTCATGTTCATTGTTCAAGTTTGATGGTGATAGGCAGTGGTGTGGCCTTGTGCACCACAATTGTTATAAATGGGATGGACTAGTGTGTATGCAATGAAAACCCATACCTCCTACGATGAAATAGAACCCCCTACACCACAATTGTTATAAATGGGATAGACTGGTATGTATGCAATGAAAACCTAGACCTCCTATGATGAAACAAAACTCCCTCTCCATGAAATTTTGAGGGATAAACTGTTTCGCTTCTCAAGTTGTTCTTAAAATGGAATCAAATGTGAGTAAGACCTGTG
This sequence comes from Gnetum montanum, assembly GCA_015680685.1. Classification (NCBI taxonomy): domain Eukaryota; kingdom Viridiplantae; phylum Streptophyta; class Gnetopsida; order Gnetales; family Gnetaceae; genus Gnetum; species Gnetum montanum. Next base: position 1,134,994 of record MNCI01011140.1, on the reverse strand, counting down.
AATCTATGTCTTCCCTTAGTTGGTAGCAGTTTGACGATGGTTGTGCTGGATATGTGGACTACTTAGGCATGTATCATGGATACAGTGCAGTTGGGTTGCTGTACTTGCCTACGAAAGAAACCTCCCAAAGAAGATCTTCCCTTCAAGTTCAAAAATCCAATGATAGGTGTTGATCGTGAGTTGTGGTTGTTCCTAGCATGGTAGGAAAACTCATGATTGTGGTTATCCTTAGAGGTGATTTTACATGCTCCCTTGGACTAAACATTCAGAAAATGATGCTTGTTCCATCTCTCAGAGTGGGAAGGACAATTTCTAAAATGCAAGTGTGATTGATCCTTTTCCATAAACAAAACATTGCAGTTGTAATGGACCATGTGGTTGTGGATGGCATGAAACGTGTGTATGGAGGGTTAACTTGGGGTTGACTACCCAACATATCCTCCACTTATCCAAGTGTTTGAGTAGGTGTTCTTGATGTTGGACTTCCTCTAATGATGCCAATGATAGATTGGTTTAGTATGTTATGATAGCCTCTTGGAGAAGTTTTCCAAACAAATTTTGGATCTTCTCTTTTGCTGTGGAAATGAAAGAGTGTTGGATGATGAAATGTGAATTGCAATGCTAAAGCATCTATGAACAGCAAGGTCAAATTCCAAAGATCTGCCTTCGTACCTTGTTTTGAAGAGAGTTTATGCTCGACTCCCTTTTTGCCAGCTTAAATAGGTGTGGTGTGGGAAAACAAAAGAAAATATGTGGACCATATAAACATGGTGATCTAGTACATAGATGAGATCCCATGGGTCTTGATGCAATAAGTAGAACTTGGGGTTTTGGCAAGCTTGAGTTGCTTGCGAAGATGGCTCTTTTGGGGCATGTTCTCTCTCGATGAAGGTTTCCCAAGCCCATCACCAAGATGGGTAGTAGTCCTAGTGAGCCCTCAAAATTGATGCAATATATATATATATATATATATATCAAGGGAATCGATGGGTGACAAGATACCATTCAAAACGAACATCAGCTAGACTTGTGGAAAAAGGGTTTGTCCTCTTGCATAGGTATGGGTCTATGTAGGAAGACAAGTCTCTAGAGCCGATAAGGAACAGATTTAGGGAATACCTTAGAGAAGTTGGCCCTATGGGTTGGACTTCTCCCTCTTGTAATAGAGTAGGGAAGGTTTTTGGGATTCCTTCAAGTGCCTTTTACGTTTCATGCAAAGCCTTGGATGGAAAGATGTATTAGGTGTTGAGGTTGGTACCTTCCTTCAAGCTTAGCATCAGTTGAGTTGAGGGATTCCCTAGACTTGACAAAGTTCCAAACCCATACTTGAAATGTACTCTTAAAGTTATCCTAGGATCCCCTCCAAAGATGTTGCTTCTTTTGTGCAGGGATGATTGTAAAAGATGTCTCAAAGTAAAGGTTCTCCTAGGCCATCCCCATGGTTTGAGGACCATGGAACACTCTGAGGTGCCCTTGGAAGGCACTTGAAACTCCACAAAATTTCGAGCTTAGTACTTCTCTGACAAGAATCAAGCTCATTCGTGATGCCCCCCAGCATGACTGAAGCTTGAAAACCTTGCAGACAGCTTCAAACAGAGTTGAACCGAGCAAGAAATGGTTCCTCGAGACCCACAGAAGACTACAGCAACATCTGGAATCAAACCTACCATTCTTAGCTCAAAACACTTGGTTTTACTGAGTATGTAGCATGCACGCCCAGCGTGTGACTCTAAAGATTACCCGAAACAGGCACTCCAGGGCAAGGTTTTCATAAGGCATCGGCTCTCAAAGACAGGGCAATGGTTAGGCGTCATCATGGGCTCAAGAAAATTAGGTTTTGACCTCAAAATCATGCACTTTGAGGTTCATACGACGAGCATGTACATCCTGTACGGCCAGCGTATACGCCCGGCGTGTATGCCCAACATGCACCATCCAGTGTGCAACACAACATACATCAGTGGAAGACATCAGCAGAACCATGTTAGATCAAGTCCAAGAATATCAGCAGCACTTTCATGACATCTGAGCCCAAATCTGAAGGGAAAACTGGACACTTCCTATTGTAGCAGTAGTTTGTAAAAATGACTTCTTTTATTTTAGTCAAGTCTGTATGTCGAGTTCACACGCACATCGTGTACACGCTGGCGTACAGCAGTACACACTTGTGTGCAGCACGCTGTACACTTGTAAAATTTCATTCGTCTACACTCGATCAACGCTCCACATGTCACCCAATTCGGAATTCTAGCACCCCACAGCCAATAATCCCGTCTCAGATCCGAATAGAACGCCCACGCCTATATAAAAACCCCGATTTTTGACCGGATCGGGGTTCGAAAAATCAAAGGCATCTTAGAAAAAATTTGGGGCAATCGACACTGAGAACATCTAGAACATTGCATCCTTCACGCTGGGCTTCTATCCTGCACGCTGAGCATACAGCCTTCACGCTATGCTTGTAGCCGAATCCAGCAAACCATCATCCCACTGCATCCACCGGAGCTTTCCGTCCGCCTTGTGTCAGATCCACAACTGTGTTTAGACCGATGCATTGTAACTTCCATTATGCAATAATATTGCCATATTTCTTTCACTAAGATTTGTTACAGTTTTTCGTTCATTTTTGTGTACTTATTGCTTGCATTCCTGTACGTTTACGCTCGATTTCACATTTGTTACGCCGTTTGCATATAACCCAGCGTATTGCACATCGGCATACGTTTGGGGAAATCCTTGTCTGATCTACGTGCGGACCACCCAAGGTACTCTACCTTCGTTAGTTCCAGCTTGCCCTCAGGGGAAGGTAGGGTCTTCTGTGCTTGTCTGTGGATCTCTTGGTTTCTATTTCATTCCAGCCGAAGACCAACGATTTCGGACAGTATAAAAAATGACGCTAGAAGGAGGGCCCTGAAACTATTTCAATCTACTCTGATCTCATACACACGCCCCCTGTGCTTCGGATCTACCGCCTGGTTCTCCCAGATCTACATTGCGTCAACATTAAATTTGATTTTGAACCTCTCTAATATGTGTCTTGTCCCACAGAATTCCCAGCATCTACACGCTGCCCAGCTCACTTGTATGTTGTACGCTGTAGACCCTATCTACACGCTGACTGTTCCCGCACGCTGTGGACTCTGTCTACATGCTGCCCAGCTCACTTGCACATTGTACGCTGTAGACCCTATTTACATGCTGACTGTTCCCACACGTTGTGGACCCTGTCTACACGCTGACTATTCCCACACGTTGTGGACCTTGTCTACACGCTGCCCAGCTCACTTGCACGCTGTACGTTGTAGACCCTGTCTACACGCTGCCCAACTCACTTGCATGTTGTACACTGTAGACCCTGTCTACACACTAACTGTTCCCGCATGCTATGGACCCTGTCTACACGCTGCCCAGCTCACTTGCACGCTGTACACTGTAGACCCTATCTACACGCTGACTATTCTCGCATGCTGTGGACTCTGTCTACACGCTGCCCAGCTCACTTGCACGCTGTACACTATGGACTCTGGCTACACGCTGACAGTTGCAGTCTGCACGCCGTGAGCTTAGCTCACACGATGTGATCGCTGTGATCAGCCCCTTCACACTCACAACAGTGCCTGTGCGCTGTACGCCGAGCACTCTGTCCATACTTTCATACTGAACCAAATTTTCGTCTGCATACACTTCTTACGTTTAGAACTTTCTACCATGAATATTGCCAATACCAATGCTTCAACCAAGTCCATTCCGGATACCGTGGGCCCCACGACAACGTCAATGCCCGTTATAAAACCCATTGGGGCCCGCAGTGAGGTTAACCCCCAGGGAGGGCCCCGCCGATCTCTTAGACTACAAGGGAAGAGCCCATCATTCAACGCTATCACACAGGAACAATATAATTTCATATGCGTAAAAATCCAAGCTAGCCTAGTAGTGGACCAAACCGAAATGGAGGTCAAAAGACAATACGAACTGTTTCATAGGGGAGGACATGAGTTCATCCCTTCCCCATATGACATCATCCCTCTCCCCGAGCACTACTCTGAACTTATCTCACAGCTCCTCCTAGCCAAGAATCAGTCTTTAGACCAATCTATGGCAAATTCTCAATTGGAAGAGGAGGATGACTTTGCAGCTCAGTCCAAACACGAAGATTCATACCATATCCTCAACCCACAAACTTACGTGAACTCATTGTTTCACCCATTCACAGGAGAAACTACGTCCCTCCAGTCACTTAGAACCACTCAAGCACTTGTACCTAAACAAGAAGCCTCTACCCTGATTCCCACTCTCCCCACGACTAATAATTAATTCAACATACCCATCGCCACTGTTCCTCCATTCACCACCTTACCCCCTCTCTTGCAAATACAACCTCAAAAACAACCCCCTCAAAATAATGTAGGAGTAACCTTCCCACCCCAAGTGATCGGGATGCCATATGTGATACCAGCTTCTACATCTGTACATTATATACCACGGATCCAAACTCAAAGGGCTCCCTTTACCATTTCAACTCAACAAGTTCAGGGTGTTCCTGCACAAAACATGACTAGACAGTGGGCTGGGACTGGTACACAAACGTAGTGGGCTAGGACTAGCACACAAGCGCATCAATCCCCTAACTACAACATACCACCTCCTACACTTCCTCCCATGAATATCCCTCAAGTACAGCAACAACAACAACAACAACCCTTTCCTTACAGTATGCCACCCTTAGCAACACCTATCATGAATGTTCCACAAGCCCAACCCACAACCACTCAACTTTCCTCTTTCCCGCCCATCATACAACAATCTAACGTGTATACTACACAACATAATCAATCTGCCATCTCACCTAGTGCCCGAGACTGGGCTGACGCTAAAAAACTGATGCAAGAGCTAACTGACGAGGTTAAGCGCCTCAAAACAGCTACCGACAAAGAGTTGAAGATAGTGGATTTCTATTAAGATGATCCTATTAGCTCTTTGGTTCCACCTCTAACGTTACCTAAGGGTGTTTCCTTACCCACGTTAACTAAATACAATGGGGAGACAGACCCCAACACCCATATTATAATGTTTAGATTAGAATGCGTATTACTTCAGGCATGGCCACATGCTATTTTGCGGGTGTTCCCCATGTCCCTCACAAGGAGAGCACTTGACTGGTATCGGGCTTTGCCCCGAAACTCCATATCTTCTTTGGAAGATCTACTACACCAGTTTGTCACCAGGTTCAAGTATAACTTGAAGCATGAAGCAACACTTGACAGCCTAATATAGGTCAAGCAAGCACCGCTTGAACTTGTTCAAAAATTTATTCAACGATGGAGTGCTGCCCTTAATGAGCTACATGAACCAATCCCAAAGACTTATCTCCTCACTATTTTAAAAGGGGTTGTTAACAATTTTGTGAAGTCCAAGCTATACTATCTTAACACATGCACGCTCAATCAAGCATTTGTACAAATAAAGAACATAGAGGAGGTAGCCCAAAACAGCCATGACCTCACCTATTCAGCCTTCAAAAACAAACACAATAAGAAAGACAAAGAAAAGGCTAAGGAAACTATAGCAGTAGTAGCGGAAACACAAAAAACGACTATGGGACAACGAGGCAAACCCCCCACTTCCCCAACTAGCTATACTAGACCTGTTCCCACTACTGTACCCGAACCGTCCACATCACAAAACCCTACATCAGGTTGCGTGAGAAACTTCGAGAGGAGAGACCCCTCTTAATACACATCGTTGCCCATGAAACCCTCGCAGTTATTTGACCAACTCCTGAAGGCCGGGCTAATGAAACATAAATAATTGTCCCTGGCAGTAATCCAAAGACATGATCGATTCTGTTAGTTGGTCGAGAACCCAAGCTTGGCAACGCCAGATGAGCCTCCAGTTCCAAGGGGCTTTAGAATAGATCGTTTTTGTGATTATCATCAACGCAAAGGGCATGGCACTGATTACTGTTTCACCCTGAAACAAGATATTCAACAGATGATTGATGGAGGTGAGATCACTTTCTACGAGGCCAACCCGGTCCAATCACAAAACCAAGTCATGGGCATATATAAGGATCCTCTAAATACTAAGGAGGCCCCATACGTGATTAACACCATTTACTTAGACAACAAACAAGAAACACCTGGAATTAACACCATTTACTCAGATAATGAACAGAAAATACCTACGAGACCTTTTGTAGTTCGTATTCCTCCTACCGCACCAATGCCTGCACCTCAATCATCATACTCTCCATATAACCCGCCCACCTCGCAAAAACCCTATGTCATCTGGATACACCTCGCAGTGGCAGCCTCTACCATACCACCAAAACCATACGTGGTGCATGTACCTCCCGCCGCTAGTATCACAAACATGCAACCTCCTACCTAGTCCACTCCCTATGTAGTCCGGGTGCCTCCTGCGATTGCAACTACGGAGACACAAGCCCCAACTAGGCCTACCCCATATGTTGTCAGGATACCCAGACATCCTGATAACCATCAACCCCCCACCCCGCAAACACAGAATAAATCGACCCCGTATGTAGTTAGGGTGCCCAGGCAACCTGACACTCAACCACCTTCGACCGTCCAATCACAACCTTGTCCTACTCCATACATCATACGGGTTCCAAAGCAACCAGATATTCAGAAACCAAACATTCCCTCATGCCACACGTGGGAGTGCCTAGCAGACAGGCTCACACGGGAATGATTGGAGAAGGAACGTTAACGGCTTGCCTTAGGACCCCCCAAGCCTACTCCATTAAGTGCAACACCCATGGCATCACCTACCAACGAATCGAGTAGTACGAGCTATAAGAGAGAATCATCTGGAATGCATGATGCATCTAAATCAATAGTCACGAAAGAAAATGTCAAACCAAATGCACATGAAATAAAACTATTGGGCCTGGTGGGCCAAGTAACCATTAACAGACATACACCTAACAGTAAAGATTTAGCAACAACCCTAACACAGGTCACGCATGCACTCAAACAGAAAAACACTTCACTAAGCCTATATGACCTGATATTAACTTCTCAAACTCATTGCGAAGCCCTAGTGCACATGCTGACATCGATTCCAGTAAGCAAAGACTTACCCCCAAATGAACATTCCATTCATGCGGTAATGTATTCACCGCATGGATTGACTTCCAAATCACTAGGCTTCCACACTAACGACATCAAGATTGATGAGAAAACAGGAGAAGTGACAACCGCATCCATGTTCATAACCATACAAGTAAATCAATTTAAAATACATCGAGTGCATGTAGATGACGGAGCTGCCACGAATGTAGTACCCTATCCCGTCATTGAACAATTAGGGCTTACAGAATTAATCAGACCGACCTCCACCACATGCTTAAAATCGTTTAGTGGATCACACATAGTAGTAAAAGGCACCATAAATATGGACTTTATAGCAGGGGATCGATTCCCCACATTAGCTAACTTCGTTGTCATCGACGAAATGCCGGGGTTCAATTTAATATTGGGAAGACCCTAGTTGGCCCAACTCAGAGCATTCTCCTCCCCTATACACCAAGAGATTCACCTACCTTACAAAGGTGGCGAAATCATTATACATGGGGAGGCTACTACACCGACCATCTCGTCATATATAGATATAGACCAAGGTTTGGAGGTTAATTTTGAAGGGCCTAAATACGATGATACAAATGAGAAACAAAGTTGCACGCAACCAATAGACAATGATCCATTAGACGTAAAAAAAAATTCGCCTAGCACAAAAACACTTGGACTTGAAACCGTACATGCACCGCCTAATCCAGAAACTACACCAAACATCGAAACTACTATACACACAGAAACACTAGAAGATACCAACATAGAGCCTATTCCACCAGATGTCCCTTGGGCTAAATTACCATTCAACGTAATCAGCGAAGGGGACGCTGAGTACAAAATCACACCTATCAGTGTCACTCCCAACGTAAAACTACGAAAACTCAAAAAATTACTAAACCAATAAGCTACATCCCCAGTCCAAAATGACGTTAAACTACATTCATCATCCGAAATGACACTAAACTATCACATGTCCGCAACGACATAAAACTAGCCATGGTCAGGAATGGCCAGTCTACCAAAAAACCCACCAGTATCACTTGAAACTTCTCTTGTTTACACATGGCCCGAAATGACCTTAAACTAGTGCATGGGGCCCGAAATGGTATTAAATTAGAACATCAAGGCTACAATCCGTCATGACTTTAAATTGATGCACGTGTGTGCATGGCCCGAAATGGCCTTAAACTAGAGCATTTTCTTACATTTGTTTTCTTGCAAATTCAAGTTCACTGTTCGAATTTATGCTTACATTGTTGTGTATCAGCTACAGTTTTTCTTCACATTCCCCTTTTCACAATTATCCTTTGATTACAATTACATTCCCACTANTTTTGGAATGTGTATGAACTGATGGCTGAAATCGGTTAACTGTTGTATTTGTCTATTTGTAAATGAATATATATATTTTTTTGTTTGAATTTTGAGTTTGTCTGAACATTGATAAGCANAGACAAACTCAAAATTCAAACAAAAAAATATATATATTCATTTACAAATAGACAAATACAACAGTTAACCGATTTCAGCCATCAGTTCATACACATTCCAAAATAAAATATTTTGTTTGCGACTCATATAAAGATAGGAGCGACGATAAGACCAAACTTAAAGCTAAACATCAGGGTCGGGAGGGGTGTCCCCCTCAGACTCCTCGGCACCACGAGTCCCTGCTCTACTGGGACCACCCTCTTGATCATCGCCATCGCCTTGACCCTATAAAAAGGTAAAATAAAACAATTAACACAAGAAGAAAAGAGAAGAATTCCAAAATTTATGAAATAAACAAAATTCACAACTTTAAATTACTTACTGAAGAAGATCCTCCTAGACCGAATTCCAACTGAAGCAGGATTTCTTCTTCAGAGACACTTGCCCAGTTAGTCCCATCAAGGCCCAGATCAACATTGGCCAAAGCCTTCCCTTTGTCCACTGCGGACCAAGTGGGACATTTCAGGGGAAACTCTCCCACAGAAACCTCCCCAGAAGCCGTGGTGATTACCCTCTTGGGTGATTCCATCTCCACTATGGTATGCTTAGCAAACGCGTCAAATGCAGAGCGCAAACCTAAACCCTCAACAAACATTTCCAGCTGATGCTTCTCTATAGATACTTCCTTTAATGATTTTTTATAATGATGCTTATGATTCTTTTCATCTTAACCCCATTTCCGCACCTTAGAGGCAAAAGCCTTCCAATCCTGACATTTGAGGTTCAGTAAATCTATTTGTGCCTTTCGTTCTGCTAGCGCCCGAGTCATAGTTACTTGGCGGTCCAATAGATCCCAATACCTGGTATAAGTAACTTCGGAAGTTCGCCAAGAACGATCACCCGTTAACCTTGCTGAGGCGAAGTCATAGCGTGCCTTGAGATCATCCCGTTCTGCTGATAGCTTCAAAATCTCTTTTTCCCCAGCCTGAATTCGCAACCATAGTTCCTCGATCGAACACCTACAAGTCCAAAGAGACTTAGCATTCTGCACGACACATTCCACCACATCATTATAGATCTGTCTAGGCACTTGCTCAATCTATGGTGATAGTACAGGCAAACTATCTATGCATGCGGCCTCAGATGGATCCCATCTCAGTTTGGCCCCTAGTTGCATGAGAAAAACATACATTAGACCTTGGACAGTAGAGACAGATATGAAAAACTGAAAGATTCGAAACGTTTAAGATATATGTACCTATCTCAGGATGAGCTTGCTAGATGCGATCAACCACCTCTCCAACGATACCAGTTACAAAGTCCATTTTACTTGGCATTTCGATCCAAGTAAATGGTTCATGCATAGGAGAAGGGTTAACTTCAGTAGTCGTTCCTGTGGGAGCCTTTATCATAGGAACTTCTAAATGAACACTAGGATCCATCCTAGCCTCAACATTTTCACCTAGTAACAGTGAAAATAAAAAATTAAAACCCTGAATAACGAAAAGCATAACTCAAAAGCCAAACATACATAATATGGCGAATGTACCGAAGTCTCTGTCTTCCTCCCGATTTGGAGGATCGCCAAGGTCTAACCTCCCTTTCAAGAAACCATCAAACATATTGTCGACTCCACCTTGATCATCGATGTCACCCTTTTCTGAGGTATCTCCTTCTTGATCTTTTATTCCTCCTATCTCATCTCTGCCTGTTTCCTCCTCTTCATTTAAATTCGTCAAGCCCTCTTCCTCCTCGATGATCGGTGCTAATCTCTCTTTTCTTACCCCAGAAATCAACTCTAATGACGTTCATAGGATCAACATCAGTTTTGTATAAATAACCAAATAACAAAGTAAAAATAATGATGTTGACAATAAAGCAAGGACAAACCAGCGAATCAAGCTTACCTTGTACAGGCATCTTAAAATGTATGCGTTTCACTCTTGATTCCTCTACAGTTAGGGCAACCTCTTTAGGACATTCACGCTTCTAAACTTTCGATCTTGCGTCCCCGATTGTCTCCTTGATCACCCGCTCAGCTCTTCTAGTAGTATAGGGCACACTATCTGGTTCCAACCCTACGCTGTCATGTGTATGAATGGAATGGCCAGATGACCCCTCTGTTGTGACAGAAACCGATTCGTCAATCCCCTCGGGAGCATCTTGAGATTTGGCCACCTCAAATAAGTGGCAAATCCACGGGCAAGATAGTTGGTCACGATCCCTTAGCACGTACTTATTATCTGCGCGAACAACTAAAAATTCAGCTAGCTGGCGCAAGTAGCTGGTAAAGAATGCAAATGTGAAATGGGATTGCGCCTCAATGTTCGAACGTAACCTCACTATCTCCCCGTGGAAACCCGAGAGCAGAAATTGGGCCCAGTTATAACGTACCCTAGTCTCTAGAATAGTGTGCATGATACGCACAAGTTCTACCCCAAAGGTTTTTACCTCAGAAAGTGACTTGGGAAACACCCGCGCTCTAAACAAGGGATACAGCTCATTGACTTTGGCCACTTTTGACTTGCCTTGCATAGAAAATCCCTTAGAGCCTTTGGGAATGCCTAACCAGTCATCCAATTCTCGCACAACGTGGAGCTCTTTCTGTGCCTTGTCGACCACCACTTTGACACCATCTGCTGGTACGCCAAAGAGGTCCGAGAAGAATTCTGCCGACAGATAAAAAACCACTTTAGCACCCTTGATACGCATGCTATAGTAGGTTACGAATTCATTGAAAGAGTCAACGATTCCAATCATCTCTGTCACGAACACATTAGGACTCGGGGCAGTAAATAAATCCATGAGGCCCGCGTCACTTAAACAGCTGATGATCTGCGGCGGTGCCTTAGTGCATAACCACCATTGTGTGGCACTAATCTCCCCGAATTTCATGGACAAAGTGCCCTCAGTCTGTCCAGTTGTGACAATAGCTCCACCAAGGGGACATCCATTGTATGCATAGGATAACACCGAGGAGTCAATTTAACCAATTATATAGTAGAACAAACAAACTAAGGCGTCAGAAAAATACTGCGACTTACCGTCAGACGATGGATCGGTGCTCGATGTCAAATCTGAATCACGTGGGAAAACTGGCCCACTTTGGGACCAATCCCCGTGCAGCCATCCCCGAGCTGCACATTACGCAAACACCCTAGAGTACCGCTTATGAAAATGAACGATGTCACCCTTAGTCTGAGCTAACACAGCTCCACAGAGGGTGGGACCTGCCATAAAAGTCTCTAAAGAAGTGTGAGCCAATGCAAGTCCATCGTCGCCTACACATATTCCATCTTTGTCAACTTGGGACCTGCAAAAGAACGGTAATCAAAACAGGAGCGAACACTAAACATTAGAACAGAAACGTCAAATTAAACAACCTTACCTCTCCACCCTGTATACCGTGCCCGGAGGATTCTAAAATAATGTATGCACACGAGCGGCCAAAAATAAGGTGTTATTGAGATGGTGAGGGACATGTGACAATAAGTCTCATACACGCGATAATGGATGGGTAGATCTGGGCCCTCCAGAGGAACCGTCCTCAATCGTAAGTGGTCCCTCGTCGATGTCCACCATGAAAGCCATAATGCCGTTTGAAGATCCTGGTAACATCGTCTCAAGCACACTCCACGCTAATTGTTCACTTAGATGGGACCATATTACCACTTTGAATCTGTCTAAAATGAAGGCAAGGAATTAACAGGCCCCTTCTCGGAACCATACCCCATTTTGGTTGACAATCATATCAGGGGCAGGCTCGTCAGGATCAATGGGCCCAAACCATGTCAAAACTCCAACAAGCTCCACCACCAGGAGGAAAGGTTTGGGATTGCTGCAAGCATTCAGGAACTAAAGTCAATAGGCCATGCAAAGACAAAGTTTAACGCTGGGGGCCGACACTTAGAAAAAATGCCCAAGGTTCACGCTTGGCATATACACGTTGCAAAACTCAGCGTGCGAACCCTGCATGCTGCATGCTGCGAAACTCAGCATGCGAACCCTGCACGCTGCACGCTGCGAAACTCAGCATGCGAACCCTGCATGTTGCACGTTGCGAAACTCAGTGTGCGAACCCTGCACGCTGCATGCTGCAAAACTCAGCGTGTGAACCCTGCATGCTGCGAAACTCAGCATGCGAACCCTACACGCTGCACGCCGAAACGTGGGTACACAAACCCCACATGCTAAGCGTTTTAGCCCTGCCTTGTACGTTGAGCGCATAACCAAAAATTCCCGCATGCCACATCCATACTACGGAAATAGGCTAGGCTGTACGCTATACGCCGCGATAAAAGACGGGGAAATTAAAGAGAAATACAAATGTTGGCAGAGGATCGGGGTTTACTGGCACGACGATCCTGACCATGAGGGGATCATGGGTTTGGGTAGACACTGGAGAATTGCCTCACTTTCCTCTGCAAAGGTCAAGCTAGGCTCCTTCCTCCCCTGACCTTCTACTTCCTTGCCCTTGCCCATTGCTGTGCGTTGCGCTGAACCTTGCATCCCGGGGTTTAGTCCTACACGCTACCCTGATTCCTACACGCTGCACGCCGGGGTTTAGTCCTGCACGCTGCCCTGATTCCTACACACTGCACGCCTAGGTTTAGTCCTGCATGCTACCCTAATTGCTGCATACTGCACGCCAGGTTTAGTCCTGCACGCTGCGTTGAACCCTACACGTTGAAAGTCATTGGTCCTCTACGCTGATGCCGTGGGACCGAGGTTGACATTGACGCCGTGGGCCCAAGGTTCACACTGAAACTGTTGCCTGAAATGCACGTTCACGCTGCCTATGTTGATTGTCGGGTTCACGCTCACTCCATGTGTTTTATACCACCGCATTGACCGCGCCACCACCGCCTTGAATATTTTATTCAATTTATTCAAAATTAACCAAAGTATAAAGTATGAGCAAATGCAAAACAAAAATAACGATATAATGAACACTACCACATATCATATTATCTTGTGAAACAATTCCAGTTGTCCACACTAAACATTTTGACGCAAACTCCTCATCTGACAATCTCACACTCAATAACCATGTACAAATCATACAACCAACTAGATGTCATGAATTGCCACATTTGGCCCGGTAAGGCCTTAAACTGCCACATTCGGCCCAGTAAGGCCTTAAACTACCACATTCGGCCCAATAAGGCCTTAAACTGCCACATTCAGCCTAGTAAGGCCTTAAACTGCCATGCGTCCAGGTACGACGATAAACTAGCACCACATACCTTAGCCACTGTTAAACGTACACATGATTTATATTGACTAGAAAAGCGTAACAACCCTTCTGAGCTCACTCTGCTCCCTGTTTATTTGTAGGAGCAAGCCCGATGGATTACAAGCATCTATTCACACCATTGATCATCAATGGACCATGCTGGAAGATCATAAGAGAAATCAACATAAATTCTATCAACTTAGATCCATCAAGAGACGACATATTCGTAGCCTCAATGCAACAAACATTAGACAGCTATGAAGGTATGACAAAATCTTTGGACATAGAAGCTGATAGCATCACTGAAGACCCTTTAACTAAAACCCCTATAATTATGTCTGACGATGAAGTTAAGGTATTAAAATTGAGCACACTACTACAACCTCAACTTGCCAAAGGTATAGAACACGTGCTTCGAGATAACATAAAAGCATTCGCTTGGTCCTACACTGACATGCCTGGGTTAGACCCCCGAATCGTCTAGCACAATATCATACTTGATCCAAAATTAAGACCAGTGAAGCAAAAAGCACGCAAGGTTAAGCCTGAAGTAGCATTGGTGGTCCGCAATGAGATCACCAAACTTTATCAGGCTAGGTTCATTCGGGTTGTTGACTATGCTGACTTGGTATCCAACATGGTCATTGTCCCAAAGAAGAATGGAAGCATTCGCCTCTGCATTGACTTTTGGGACCTCAACGTTGCGACCATAAAAGATGATTTCCCCCTGCCTAGCATTGATCAACTAGTTGATTCAACCGCTGGACATGTCTTGTTATCTTTTATGGATGGTTTTTCAGGATATAACCAGATACGGATTAACCCAGAACATCAGCTCAAGATGACCTTCATGACACCATGGGGAACCTTTTGTTATACAATGATGCCATTCGGCTTGAAGAACGCCGGTGCCACATATCAAAGAGCAATGACATTTATTTTTAGCGATTACATACTCCATTCACTCAATGATTATGTGGATGACATCGCAATTAAATCGAAAATGCCAGAGCAGCACATCCAAGACTTAGATTTGGTCCTAAAACGTTGCCTCAAATATGAACTTAGGCTCAACCCAAAGAAATGTGTCTTCGGGGTAAAAACAGGCAAGATGTTAGGTTTCGTAGTATCAGAAATAGGAATACAAGTAGATCCGAACAAGGTTAAAGCTATTATCAACTTAAAACCACCAAGTCACCTTACCGAACTTCGGGGTCTACAAGGTAGATTACAGTTTATTAGGCGTTTCATAGAAAAAATGACGGACAAGTCGAGACCCATGAACCATTTGCTACGTAAGAATGTCCATTTTGAATGGACTTCATAGTGCCAAGAAGCATTTGATAACATTAAAATGGCACTTGTTCAACTACCAACAGTTTATCCTCCTCAGAATAACAAACCATTCTATATCTACCTGGCCACCTCGAATTCATCTATCG
This sequence comes from Gnetum montanum, assembly GCA_015680685.1. NCBI lineage: Eukaryota > Viridiplantae > Streptophyta > Gnetopsida > Gnetales > Gnetaceae > Gnetum > Gnetum montanum. The sequence goes on along the minus strand of MNCI01011140.1, from coordinate 1,119,788 downwards.
CTTCTATGCTCTGCCAGAAACGAGACGATGGAACTGAAGTCCCTGTTTACTATTTAAGCCATGCATTAGTGGCCCATGAGAAGAAGTACAACAAGGTGGAGAGGTCGTGTTTAGCCCTTATCTTCTCCTTGAAAAAATGGCGACATTATCTCTTCTGTAACCAAGTCAATATAATCTGCAAGGATAACGTGCTCAGAGCCATCACAAGAAACATTTATGAGTCAAGTAGAATAGCCTATTGGAAAGCCATGATATCTGAGTTCGACCTACACTATATAACACAATCATCAGTTAAAGGTCAAGCCATAGCAAATTAAATGACTGCATCACCAATGCACGACCAGGCAACGATAGAGCCAGAGTTCCCTGATGAAAATGTGAGTGCGATAGACATAGTACCCAATGACTACGATGTCATTTTGAACTTTGATGGAGCATCCACCTCTCAAGGGGGAAGTGCTACTGCCGTCATCACCTATCCCTCCGGGGAGATCCGACCTTTTGCTTATCGCTTCGACTTTCACTGTACCAACAACGTAACAGAATACGAAGGTCTCCTTAGAGGTCTCATGGCGGCACTAGCATCAGACATCACACGACTAGTAGTCAGGGGAGACTCACAACTAGTTTTAAATCAAGTCACAGACGTTTATACATGCAAAGCGCAACATTTACAACCATACTGTGATTTGGCTAAGCACTTACTGAAGTGATTCGAAGATACAGATGTGCAACATGTTTCTAGAAACGATAACACCATCGCAGATGCACTTGCCACGTTAGCTCTAAACATATTGCCAAACATGTTCCACATGTTGCCTAGCTCTATAATCAGTTGTGCTAAACCCATAACTGATACTCCCGATGAATTACCGATTGCATCCATTAGTACAACACACGCGGTAGAATGGTATGATGACATAAAAGAGTACCTTCTACACGGTGAAGCACCGCAACACCTAACGAATGCACAAAAAGACGCAGTACGAAAACGTTCTCGATCCTACGAAGGCATATTGTTAACATGCGTTAGTAGCACTGATGGCCAAACCATCGTCGAGCAAGTACATGATGGACTATGCGGAGGACACATAGCGCCTAAAGCAATGGCAACGAAAATAAGACATTTGGGCTATTATTGGCCACACATGGAGTATGACTGTTTCTCCAAGGTCAAAACATGCAGTATCTGTTAAAAACATAGCAATCTGATACATGTTCCACCAAATGAGTTGCATACGGCACAAATCACTTGGCCTTTCCAGAAGTGGGGGTTAGACATTATCAGGCCGATAACTCCCCCATCTTCCACGGGACATAGCTTCATCATAACCGCGACAGAGTATTTCATGAAATGGGTAGAAGCTATTCCTCTTAGGAAGACCACATCTAAACACATATGCAACTTCGTTCTAGAAAACATTGTGACCCGTTTTGGCATTCCAATGAGCATCATCACTGATAACGGGCCACAGTTTAGCAGTACTGAAACTAGAATTTTCTGTGAAAGTCTAGGGATAAAACATTCATTTTCGTTCCCATACTACCCTCAGAGCAATGGACAAGCCGAAGCCACAAATAAGATCATCATCTCAGTACTAAAGAAGATGCTTACACAGAGCAAGAGAAAATGGCATGAACAGTTAGTATACGCACTATGGGCTTATCGCACTACGCATCAGACTTCCACAGGTAAGACGCCATATAGTCTTGTTTATGGTTCAGAAGTTGTTTTACCTTTGGAGTTGCAGGTACCGTCCTTAATGATCACGTTCTCCGGACTCCTCGACAAAGATCAAAACAATGACTTACGCATTGTTAACTTGGATTCGGTGGAGGAGGAACGCACGCGTGCACTCGATCAGATTGAATGGTACCAAAGGCAACAACGATGGCGCCATCGACACGATATCCATAAACGCCCGATCAAGGAAGGCGACCTTGTACTCAAAGCCATTCGGGAACTTCCGGACAAATTCTCAGCCAATTGGGAAAGACCCTACTTGGTCACCAAAGCATTTGACAATGGAGCATTTAAATTAGCCGATATAAACGGTAATGAACTCGCACATCCGACGAACCACTTGTACTTGAAACCGTTCTACGTTTGAACATGAACTCAGGTATGTGCTAGTTATGGAATCATGACGGTAAACTGATACCACAGCTAGTCCTGGAATCATGATGGTAAACTGATACCACAGCTAGTCCTGGAATCATGACGGTAAACTGATACCACAGCTAGTCTTGAAATCATGATAGTAAACTGATACCACAACTAGTCATGGCGTCATGACAATAAACTGGCACCACAGTTTGTCCGCAATGACAATAAACTAGCGCCCGTCTGGTATGACTTTAAATTGCCACAGTTTTGTTCACCAGAGACTATAAACTGGTTTGCCTCTTCACAATCCGCCAAGACTATAAACTAATAGTGTACCGTCCACTACAACGATAAACTAGCACCGTCCAACGGGTTATGATGTAAAACTAACCCACAACAGTCCGCTATGACTATGAACTGGTAGCTTCATCTCCAGTCTCCTAATCGGTAGTTGTATTCAAGCTTCATCAGAGCTGCTGCCTCACTCATCATCAGTGGATCCTAACAACATCACTGACATTCATATTCCATATCTAAAGTCTCATCTGATGCCTGGTTTTATCAAATGTTGTTCAAGTCTAAGCTTACTCACCCACTCGTGGTTTTCTTGTCTTCTTGGCATTGTGTTTGCAGGATGACACTCAGAGGTGTTCGTACGAGAATGCACTTCGTCACAGAGGTAAGGTATCACATTGTGCCTACCACACGTAACCAGGTTAATCAAGCCATTCACTAGTACATTTCCCATTACACTTCCCATCTATTCCTCAACATACTCTACTCAGTCATACCCCAGACACACCCAGTGCATTCCAAAACATCGAGCACACCGTGGCACACTGCAACACCTTTAAGCAGTTGCAACACTCAACATGGCACTTGAGCAATGAGTACAAGATCAAAACGAAGCTCTTTCAAAAAAAAAAAAAGGAGAGACCCTTGGCACTTCCCATATAAGCCCTAGACGGGAAGGCAATTGTCTTGGAAGCAAGTACTCAAGTCTCAAATACTCAAGTAACATCTCATTACGTGGCTCTGGCTCTCCGCCAACAGGTGCACTTTAATATCAAACAGAGGCCCTGTTCCTCCAAAGAACGTAACACATTATCATCGTGGCTTTGGTTATGCCAACAAGTCCTCTTAAACAAGAGTCTTGTTCCACCAAAGGACGTACACCTCATGTCTTGGTTCCGAGTCTGTTAGACAATGGCTGTTGACAAGGATCAACACGACCTGACACACACCAGAGCATCCCCTTCCCTATGCACAATTCCTAGATCAGTTCCCAATCTCCACAATTTCCATCCCCCTATCCAGCTATAAATTTCATTTCGTTAATTCCATGTACTACTGAACATGGTGCGATGACACCAGGCCAAGTGTCAAAGGACAATGTTTCTACCAACTCGCTTATGGTGTTTTGTACTTCTTTGTCGACACTTCTCGGGTTGATTCCTCCAAGCGTCAACAAAGAGGGGCCAATGAAACACCACAAAATTTCGAGCTTAGTACTTCTTCGACAAGAATCAAGCTAAGTCGTGATGTCCCTCAGCATGACTGAAGCTTGAAAACCTCGCAGACAGCTTCAAACAGAGTCGAACCGAGCAAGAAATGGTTCCCCGGGACCCACAAAAGACTACGGCAACATCCGGAATCAAACCTGCCATTCTTAGCTCAAAACACTTGGTTTTACTAAGTATGCAGCGTGCACGCCCAGCGTATACGCCAAGCGCGCGACTCCAAAGATTACCCGAAACAGGCACTCCAAGGCAAGGTTTTCACAAGGCATCAGCTCTCAGAGACAGGGCAATGGTTAGGCGTCATCATGGGCTCAAGAAAAGTAGGTTTTGACCTCGAAATCATGTACTTTGGGGTTCATACGCTGAGCATGTACATCCTGTACGCCCAGCATGTATATCCTGTACGCCCAGCATATACGCCCGGCGTGCACCATCCAATGTGCAACACAACATACATCAGTGGAAGACATCAGCAGAACCATGTCAAATCAAGTCTAAGAATATTAGCAGCACTCTCGTGACATCCGAGCCCAAATCCGAAGGGCGAACTGGACACTTCTTGTTGTAGCAATAGTTTGTAAAAATGACTTTTTTTGTTTTAGTCAAGTCTGTACGCCGAGTTCACACGCCCAACGTGTACACGCTGGCGTACAGCAGTACACACTGGCATGCAGCACGCTGTACACTTGTAAAATTTCATTCGTCTACACTCGGTCAACACTCCACATGTCACCTGATCCGGAATTCCAGAACCCCACAGCCAATAATCCCATCTCAGATCCGAATAGAACGCCCACACCTGTATAAAAACCCTGATTTTTTACCAGATCGGGGTTCGAAAAATCAGAGGCATCTTGGCAAAAATTTGAAGCAATCTACACTGAGAACATCCAGAACATTGCATCCTTCACGCTGGGCTTCTATCTTGCACGCTGAGCATACAGCCTTCACGCTGTGCTTGCAGCCGAATCCAGCAAACCATCATTCCACTGCATCCACTGGAGCTTTCCATCCGCCTTGTGTCAGATCCATAACTACGTTTAGACCAGTGCATTGTAACTTTCATTATGTAATAATATTGCCACATTTCTTTCGCTAAGATTTGTTACAGTTTTTCATTCATTTTTGTGTACTTATTGCTTGCATTCCTGTACGTTTACGCCGGATTTTACATTTGTTACGCTGTTTGCATATAACCCAACGTATTGCACATCGGCATACGTTTAGGGAAATCCTTGTCTGATCCGCGTGCGGACCACCCAAGGTACTCTGCCTTCGTTAGTTCCAGCTTGCCCTCAGGCGAAAGTAGGATCTTCTGTGCTTGTCCGGGAATCTCTTGGTTTCTGTTTCATTCCAGCCGGAGACAAACGATTTCGGACAGTACAGCACTCAAGTGTTAAGAAACCCATCCCAGCTTGGCGGTACCAAGCCAACAGCAAAACACCCTCTTGTTGCATCCCTTTCTAAGTCCTCTTCATACTATCCTTACTTGGAGAACTACATGGCCTTGATTCTACGATGGTCGCAAATATGTAAGTAGCCAGGACTGGATAGTTTTGGTGCAGTGCCATGTTGAACCTTGTACCAAATTATGAGGGGTCTAGGGTTGAAGCATCTCCTTGTAAATGCATTGTTTCCCCTTCCACCGATGATGTCTACAAGGTTGCTCATGTACTTGTTTGTAAAGTTCTCATCCAGAGTTTAGTCATTCTCCTTGAGGTGTGTTCTTGTTTATTATAAAGTTGTTGTGCCACTTGCTCCCTTCCTTGGGTTGCTTGCCTATTAGAGGCGTACTTCCCTTGTTTTCTGCCATAGATCCATTGGATCTCAATGAATTCCTTGGGGTGCCAAATAATGTTGGGGTAACATTGTTACATATGGTGTCATTTTTCCATCAAAATCCCAAATTCTCTACCATGAGAGTTAATTAAATTTTCTGCTCATATAAATTCTAAGCAATTTTAATCTTGGAAGGTTCAAACATCCATGGCTAGCAAAGATTAATTCTGAAGGATGAAGCTCAAAGCTCCTGGTTAAAAGCAGCTTAGTATTGCAGCTTTTTGTGGGGTTCAAATTTGCGCACATAAATGCACAACAGCCGTCAACGGAATAAGACCAATGGAATAGCATTTATCGAGAGGACTGATTTTGTATTATATACGCATGATATTTTGAAAACTGTTCAGCTTGCACTCTAATAGCACTTATCAATCTTTTTCAAATCACAATATTGTGGCCACTTATCAAGTTTTCTGATTACAATATCTCGAGGGGAATATCAGTCGCGCATTGCATGAGGATATGTGAGATTATTTTGCTTCTGAAATAGCTACAAACTGGCACTTCTTAATACAATGCTATTGGATAAGGAGCTTGTATGACTGCATATCTTGCACGCAGTTTACATCCTCCAAAGCCAACTCTCTTTCAATTTGAGCTCTTGTGGACTTCATAACTTCCTGTTAGAAAAACAAGTTTAGACGTCTAAGCAAGCAAAGTAGATAGAAATCATGAAGAATTAAAACCCTTGGAAGATGAGTGTTAAACATGAAAAAAAAAATGATGACATACATTGAATTCCATGTACGAGGCATGCATGGCCAACCACAGTGAATCTAGTATCTCAAACGCAACACAGTACAACATATCAAAAGCCATCTCATCTTCTGCAAAACGACAATAAATCAGATGACATATTTTCAAGCACAAAATGATTATGAGCAAAGGCAGAGAAATAACAAAGAAAGCAAAGAAACGTGACATCACCTGCAAGCAGCTTTACAAATTTCACACCTAAATGCGAAGTGGGTGTAACTGCACATTTGCAGAACCAAATAAGTTAACTTTTCAGATTCAGAAATAGCTGTTGGCATAGATAAAATATCTAAGCTATCAAGGATACACTGGAAATACTCTTAAGAGTGCGTCACCCAAATATTAAGATGATTAGTGAGAAGCAGAGCTTTAACATTTAATAATCTAGTTATGACAGGAAACTACTTTTATGATATGATCGTGTATACGACTCTCTGTTAGAATATGAAGTTAACCTGAGCGTGTGAATTATGTTGAAAGAAGTCACACTATCAATTTTTTTCATCTCTTCTATCATAAACTTGTACTGTGGTTCAAATACGATATTTGTTCAAATGAAGTGTCTTGTGGTTCTTTTGCAGTATTCCAGACTAACAATATCTTCAGCTTTCACCACGCAAAGTTTCAATAAGTTTAAATTTACAAAAGTTTTAAGCAATATTACCACAATACTGGTGAAATTATGGTGGACTTTTCACTTAGAAGGGAATTTAAAACGTCAGAAATCTTATCATCATCCTCATACTCAGTATCTGAGAATTGAATAAAAGGGCTTCAGGAAACATGTCAACGTCCCGTCAGGTCTAGCAAAATGTTTAAATTAACTCATTCAAAAAAATCAATTGACAGACAAGTTAAACTGTTTTCTTTTTTAACATTTTTTTTTTAAATGACAATATATCAGAGTGAAAAATGTTCTGGAATTCGATCGTGTTGCATCACAAACAGATGAAATTTCATAGATCAATATCATCCCATTCTAGACCATGAGAAAAATTAGTACCTTTAGAGAAAAATAAAAGAACTGTCTAGCCTTTTGTTTTGTTTTGTTTTGTTTTTTTGTTTTTTTTTTCGGAAAAAAAAAAACAGATATGTAGAACAAACGAATTGTATTTTTGAACATTTCAATAATGCTGAATTTTCCACAAAATTTCCATTCCCAGATTTTCCTCATTCCTTCACGATACGGTCCAAGTCAATTCCAAATTCAGTGAAAAGTTTCCATTCATAAAGTTGGTAAAGCCAAATACAATAATAAGAAAAACCCATATTTTTATTGAATTTCCACGCAACCTGGAAAACAAAATTATTCAATATAAGCATTGAAAATGTCTTGCGCTTTAAGAAACAATTATGCAGGAGCGAACCACCTGAACGCAAGTCAAGCATTTGTACCAGCACAAAAGATATGTTGATTCCAGCAACAGCAAAAGGGTATTCCCAAGTAGCTCGGTTTCCTTCTTGTTTATGCAGCAATTTTTGAAATGATTTCTACCACAAAATTACAACTCAGTTAAGTTGGGATATCATCTATGACATAAATAAAACAGCTGTCAAATAGAAGCCATTTAAAAATTATCTTCAAAGAAATTTAACAAGATTATGAAGAGGATAATCTGTGCATTCACATACCGGATAATGTTTTGCGTAAAACAGGAAGTTCTCAAGGGAGATAAACCCAGCACCCCTGTATTTGGGAAAGAAATCCAAAGATTGGATACAATTAGATCATCCTAAATAAAGAAATATAAGTTAATTTCAGCATCTATTGGAACTCAGACGTACCAGAAACATAATCTAGTTTGGTTGTAACAAATTAAGAATGTATTCAGGTAGTTGAGTGCCATAAAAAAAAATTGGTATGAATCAGTTCTATCTAGAACCAGCATTGCCAAAATCACCTAAGACTCGGCAAAAACTCCAGAGTCCAAGTTATGTGAAACTAGTTCTTTGCTGAATCCAACTTTGTCATGAAAATAAATGTACTTTATGTACCTCTCGTAATTCCGTTTTTGAAATTGCCTTAGTGCATGAGTACTTGTTGAGCCTGAGTTTGAAAAGGACAAACAAGTTTCCCAACAGTCTAAAAACACAGATGCTTTCTGAGAAGGATATCACGTAGACCAATGTGTCATTCTTGTTACGAGTCTAAGGCTTCGGTGGCTAGTCCGTCTTAGAAACGAAAATCAGCCAAACATGTTTTGGAGTGCAAATCTAGGTCCTAACAATCATGATCATATGGTCAAGGAGTTGTAGATCAACAAGAGCTCGATGTAGAACAAGTCAATTTGCAAGCAGCTCCTCTTGGGGAACTAGTGTTGCAAGGGGAAGTTGGAACAAATGACATTCATAGAAGGCCAATCTTTAAGGAGAAGGAACTTTGTAGAGTTCCTTAAGGATGCTCCTCAACTCAACGAACAACTTTTAACAAATGTGCTTCTATGATTATCTCACCTAACAAATTGAATGGTACCATGACTATAGTTAAAGGTGTGTCTGTGTTGCTTTTGACATGGACCATTGTTGAAGTTAGAAGGTTCCCTGATATGCATGGAAGTGAGAGGTGGCCAAAATCAACCTTCCCTGATCCTAAGCTAAAGTCCAAAATTTTCAGGGAAGCATTTAACATGTCCAATAGAAATGTGAAGATCTCAACAATGTCCATGGAGGTGAACACTGTTTATAAAATTGTGCCACAATTTTATGCCGACCAAGATATCATCTATCTATCATTTATCTCTACCTATGTGGCCAAGGTTTGAGTCATGATGAAGGTGTGATGCAAAATCAATCTTCCATATTGCATGTACATGGCCCTATTGAAGCATGCTACAAGCATAAAGTGGGATGGTAAGAAAGTGTATGCCTTCCCATATTTGAACTGAGGTCTATGTGAACAGGCAGGTATACTAGGACATATGGGTGTTGAACCCTCAGGAAACGACCCTGGAGTTACCTTGAGCCCAAAGTTTTCGTTAATCCACGTTGTGTTCACTCATAGGTGCATTAGTAGGGGAACGCCTAGGGTAACTCTGAGGTCGTTCCCCAACCAAAGCCCCTACATTACCCTAGTCATTCTCTGGCTAAATGAAATTGCCCAAGGGTTAGGATGCAGAAATACATCAGAGCTTTAAAAAATGAACCACACCAGCCTATCATCCCAAAGTTGTTTGATGAAAACCATCCCGAATTTGGTGGTTAATGAAAGTTGAAGCACATAAGGGATTCGGTGTAACTAGACATTCCCCACACTTCAAGCCAACGTCCTCTCCATGATGGGAAAGGTAGATTAGAAGACCATAATGCAGGGACCACCTCAAAGAAAATTTGTAGTTTGAGGTGTCATTCTTGACTTAGAGTACAACATGGATGAAGTTGAGGCATCTTGTCCTAGACCACCTGACCAACTTCGCAGTTAGACAAGGGTTTCATATGAAGCTCAAGCTCCATCACAAGAACCTGTGGGCAAATCCTAGAGTTCCATGTGTCTCCTCCAAGCTTTAGCATTATAGGAACATGAACCCACTCCTAATGGTGGGTATGTGCTTGTAATGCATGTAGAAGGAGAAGGCCAAGCTACTACCATTTGTGTTGAAGGATCTCAAGAGCTTCGTGAGAACTTCTTGGAGATGTGTGTCTCCTTGTGTAGCAATGCAATTTGTGAGAATCTCTTAGCATGTACTCCACAGTTGTTGAATCGGCTACCCATGACCCAAGAAGCTAAATCACAATGGTCTTCATCTCAAACCTTTGCATGGAGTACATCTACCTCTTGCGGCACTCACTGAAGTATGCACAATGTCCAAGATGCATCAAAGGTACTCTAGGTACTGACTGATTAACCTAAACCCAATAGGTGGATGGGCAAGGTGCTGGAAGACAATACAGATGTGGATGCCATGTTGAGGGCTCCAAGAAGTGCTGTTGAAACTGAGTTGGTCAAGGTATGGGCTGAGTTGGAGACTGCCAATGCTAATCACAACTATTATTTTACAGAGCCAAAA
>MNCI01011140.1:1088608-1101837 GCA_015680685.1 Gnetum montanum | reverse complement strand
TGGGGATCATCCCCTCTCTTGGTGGGGCCATTCCTGATGGCCCCCCACTTGTAATCTCTTGTAACATATTTTGCGTTTTTCAGTAATATAATCCCAACTACTTTCTCAAAAAAAAAAACATATAAAGTTAAAGCAATTGACATTTGTTATTCTATGAATTCGGCTATAGGGGCTAGGCTGTTTGTGGTAGCACTGGACTGTCAAAAAGGGCTAGACTATGTTTAATATATTTGAACATTTTACAACTAGCCATTAATGTAACATGTTTCATCTTTTTATGACTTCTGTTTGATTATGATTTTGTACACGAAGGAACCTTACTTTTTTTTTATAGAGTCTGTAATTTTAGATATTGATTATGCTCTTTGTAAATATGTTTACATATGCTTAATTAAGATGTTTATGTTTATTACACATATTTATATGACGTGCAACATACAACCTCCAAAATATTTCCTTTTAAATATGCGGACTCTTTAAATTTTTCAACTTTCCCAAAGATTAGAAAAAACTGTTTTACCAGCTTTTTAATCACTGCTTGGAGAGAAGGGAAATAATTTCTATTACAGAACAAATATATATTGGTATAGCATATCAGTATAGCATAAAGATGTACATCTTATGTCATCATTTGCTTTAGGGATTCACTCAATCATGTGGGAATGTCAACCAATGCTTTCCTCTGTATTTTATGTTGTTGGCTTATATATGTTGAAATTAATGGCAAGTGATTTTTATGCTAAATGGTATATTGTTATTGGATTAACTAGGGAACTGTGGGTATTTATTAGTTTGTAGAAACCTTTACTGAACCTGCCTATTTTAAGGGTTCAAGCTCAAATTGTACATATAGAAGGGCTGATGTAAGAGTTATGCATCCATGAAGGACCCCAGGTCCATGTGGCATGAGGCAAGACAGCTTAATCTGATTTATGCAATGACCTGATACCCTTGCTGTTGCTTATAACTGGATCTTTGTTGTTATCCTAGGCACACTCATTCAAAAGAGATTAGGCTTTTGCTCATCCACCAACCCTCCACCAACCCTCCAAAGAAGGCAGGATGATCATTGAGCCTCTGGGTGATGATCCTTAGGCTTTGTTGTTATGCTTCTTTTAGATTGTGGAATCTAATTCTACTCCATTCAACATGCAAGTGCATGGATTTATGAACCCCAACATGTTTAGGAACTTATGGCACTTTCTGAAAACAATCCAGGTTCACAATGGAAATGTTGACTATAAAATTGAAAATAATTTTTTTATGTTTGTTATCATGGAATGGCAATATCCTAATGTTGAACTTGGATGAGAGTCTGCGTATTTTATCCAATGAAAGCTTCAAATGCCTAGACAGGTTTTGTGAAGCCAAGAAAAGAGGCAGAAAAGCAACTTTAATGATTCTGTGCAGCCAATTCTGCCCCTCATCCCAGATTTGGATTTGTATCTATGGAATACAAAAATTTTACGCAGCATCCTGGAACCTTGGGGAACAGTCTCATTTGTGCAGAGAAAGGGACATGCATGCAACCTATGGCACATGTTTATTCTCCGACAACCAGACCCCAAGCCCTATGAGGATTTCCTTTTGGTCACAAGGACCAAGAGAAATGCAGATCCAACTTGGGGAAGTTTTATACATAGAAAGAAGATTTGGAAGGATGAAAAAAGGTCAGGAAATCACTTTTGGAAGAGATTGATGGTACCTAGAAAATGATACAACTAAATGGTTGTACTTCTGAACTACAGGAAAAGGAATGGGATCTTCTTCACCAATTTTATTATCTCCAAAATATGAATGTCAGTACTACAGCAAAGAGCACAACATCGATGGGTTATAGAAGGTGATGAGAATTCTCATTTTTCCATTTTTGTGCCTCTGAAATTTTACCAAGAATAGTATCTTACAGCTGGAAACAGCATATGGTGAAGTGTCTAATGATCCACCAACTATCTATCTCTACAACAATTTCTTTTGATCTTTTATGATCTGGATCACATGCTGATGCAAAGTTAGTTGAAAAAATTGTTAATTGTTTAAACAAAAAATTATCTCCTCAGAATATATACTTTCGTAATTGCCCACCCACAGTGGACAAAATTGGTAAGGATGCCTAAAAATAAGACCCCAGGTCGAACAGTTTCCCTATATATTTCTTGAAAATTTTTTGACTTATTGTTGCTATGATGTTTGTGATATGGCATTTTAATTCTTGAGAACTGATACAGTTTCTCTACAAGTTAATATTACCTAGATGGCTTTGTTACCTAAAAGGATGAAAGCTTTGAATATTAAAGATTTCAGGCCAATCGGCCTTTGCACTATCCTTTATAAAATAATTTCAAGTTTTATGGCAATTAGAATTGGAAAATTCTTACTCTACTGTAGCTACAGTACGGGCAGGTTTTGTGGCAGGCAGGCATATTTTGAACCAAGTTCTACTTACTTGAGATTTTACATTCAACACTATTACAAAAGGAACCTAGCATCACCCTCAAACTAGATATTAGCAAAGCTTATGAAAAAGTAGCTTGGGAGTGTATGGATGCAGTTCTCCATGCTTTTGGTTTCCCTACTCATTGGAACACAAACTTTGCTAATGTCATAAAAATTCTCATTTTCTCCGCTTGTCACACTAGAAATAAGGAAAAAGATATTTCAGCCAAAAAATGGCCTTAGACAAGGAGATCCAATATCTCCTTATCCTTTTATCTTGGCTATGAAAGGTTTTGGTGCTCTTTTCAGGAAACATAATAGTTTAGGCAATATTAAAGGCATCACACCAGCTTATGAATGTCGAAATTTTACTCTCTCAACTTGTAGATGATACTTTTCTTTTTCTGTCAGGAACAAATCAGGTTCTTACAAATGCTTTTTCACTCTTAAAAAAGTTTGCTGGAGCTTCAGGATTACAAATCAATTTTATTAAGAGTTAGATCTATAATTTCAGGACCCAACAGGAAGTTTTCAATAATTTTTGAGCAGAGATTTAACGTTAGGAAGGTACATTCCTAAACAAATATTTAGGTGTCCCTATTTTTTGAGGGCATATGTAAATTTATATTTGGAACGAATTAATTGAAAACATGTCCAAAAGACTTTCAAGTTGCAATGGAAAACTTCTATATCAGCCAGGAAGGCTCTAACTAGTCAAACTTAACCTGAAATTTTTACTTACATCCACCAAGACCCTTTGGATCTATCAGACCAGTTCAGAATTCCTTTTATGGATTCTTTTTTTAAATTTATAACTCTGCTGCATACTGAAACTCAACCTGTGGCCTGGGCTTACAAGCTGAGACTGTTACCACTAAGCTAATCGAAAATGTTCTCCAAGCAGTGGCCCAATATCTGTTACCCTATTATAAAACCCCTGAATCAATTCTACAAAATTTGGAAAAGCTTGAAACATCCTTCTTCTGATCAAATTTGGTTTCCAAATCATTTCATAGCCTCAATTGGAATACTGTGTGCCAACCAGTCAAGTCAGGTGGATGGGGTATTAGACACCTCAAATATATTAATATAGCTTAACTAGGAAAATTGATATGGCAACTCTATACAAGTTCAAGAACTTGGGTTCAAGTTATGCAAGCAAAATATCTTCATGGAGGTTTTTTCTTTCATTCTGCTCCCCCTGTGACTCAAGCTAGTCCCACTTGCCGAAGTTTTGAAAATATCAACATGAGGTTTGGTGTCCATCTAAAAATTAATGATGGCCCGATTGCTTAGGAAGATTCAGAATGATATAGTTTGAATAAGGCTTATCATACCATGTGTGCCGAGGCTTCATATCCTTTTACGGAAAAACGACGATGAAAAGTTTTAATACCCAGCATAGGGTATTTTTCTAGAAGTGATTGCATGGAAAACTACCTGTAAAAGGACTCCTTAAATACAAAGGCTTAACTAATGATGATTTGTATGATAGATGTCAACTTAAGGAAGAAACTTTGAATCATTAATTTTTCCAATGCCTGCCGGTTCACAGCTTTTGGGCAGGCTTTTGCAAACATCACAGGGTTTCCTGTTGCAGACATCTCTTCTCTATAGCAGGTTTTAAGGTGGTGGCCCTCTTCACAGGAGAAGTGGCAATGTCGCAGAATTAAGTCTCTAATTCCCTGCCTCCTGTACTTCATTTGAAGCGGCAGAAACAAATTTCAATGTATGTGTAAAAGCATTCCAAACCAGTGTCTTCTGCAGTAAGCCTTCGTTACCTGGCACATCTCTCTCTCACAAAATATAGCAATCGTCAATGGTGAATATTTTCTTTCCTTTTTAATTTGTTTTGCTATATTTAATTTTGGAATGTTATTTTGCAGCAAGGATGGAGAAGTGAGTTTTCAGTTTGACCAAGCTTAATTTATTTTTATCTGCTTATCCTTTGCTGTTCCTATAAAAACTTCCTCTAGTTGGAAGTTCAGTTCTGATTTCTATACTCGTTAGAAGCTTCATCTAGCTTTTTACAGACATGCCCCAGCCACTATACAACCAGGTTTCTTTTCTTCTTCCAGAAAACAAAAAAAAATGACATTCTTACAGCTAATTGCACCCAGTTGATGTCTCCCTTTACTAAAGCACTTCAATGTCAACGTAGATTGAAAATAAATCCTCCTTGGTATTACCAATCGGTATTATCTGTCTCTTTGACGAATCATTTTTTTTTTTTGGAAGAAACTCACGTTGTTATTAATTCCAAAAAAAACAACGCTGTACATCAGTATAGCTTGGCTCAGTGTGGCTGACCCCACTCCCATAGGCATGCAGAGCACCATGGCCTTGTTGCCAAATATTCCCCTTTACTAGTGCCTATTTTATCCCTTTTTCCCTATTTTACCCCCACTATGTAGGCTGGCCCTATAGCCATGCCCCATTCCTAACCCCCCAAGTCCCCACCCAACAAGAACCCAAACACGACCGTTCTCATTCATAGTGTGCAGCCTAAGCTTTCCTGCTCCACCTTGCAGTTTGATCCTACCCCTATGTTGAACCCCTACTCTCCTCTCCAGGCAGTAGCAATTGAGATGCCCCGGTATCTGTCGTGGCCTAGTTGTCAGTAGTGCTCATGCTCATTGCCAATCATTGTTGATTTTCCATAATGAGCTACACAAGACCTGCCCTGTTTTCGGAAATGATGCCTTCCATTCACCACAAGGTCTGAATCTACATGTATGTAGCCTCATGTTGTGCCTCTTGTCACATATTCACCCACCTCAACTGCCACCACTTCCTTTCTTCCTTCTTGGCCTGTNAGTGCCTGTAGTTGTGTCCACCGTTGCACCACCAGTTTCTTGCAGCCCCATCCTAGACCCTTGAGCCCTATCCCACCATCAGTAATACACTAGCATAGTGAACAGCGACAGGATTGGAGTACCCGTATACCAGAGTGTCATTATCACTCCAGGGTGCCACCCAGGCCGCTGCCATTGCCTTAGAAAGTCCCAAAAGAACTGGGGCACGTTAATGGGGGCACCATGCCACATATGTTTCAAGAACGTAAAATGAACACCAACAAATTTGTGGGGGTATTCGGACTACACGATATATCTTTCGACTAAAACAGTTGCATCCCTTCACACCCCCTACATCGCCAATCTTCAAATGTGACCACTGGTCGTCTTAGGAATGGCCCCTTGGAAGAATTCTGTTGTGTTAGTCTATGCATGCACCACCAGCACAATCACCTCTCCCTCCGCATTGACCCCCAAGGCAGCCACCAACGTCGACACTGAGACAATAATTCTCCTACCCCAGAATTTAGTCTCATTACCCTCCCAATTTTCAAAGAACTATGTGGTAGGTAGTCCCTATTCGCCTTCCATGCGCTAGAACATATATTCCCAACCCATATGTTGAACCAAAAACCCCAGCTCCGCATACTCTGCAAATTCCGTCCACAAGGATTCAAAAAGGAGTTGCTACCCCATAGCTTTTATGACATCATTCCACAGTGCCCATATTTCCCGGGCCACCGTCACCAACATGGGTAGGGCTAGGCCCTAGAAGACCTACGAATTCCAATGCTTCCAAAGCACCCACAACACGGCCAATGCTATGGAGTCCCCATGGCAAGTGAAGGGGATAAGATTGGTCATGCGCTAGACTGCCAGAGTGAACTGACACCCATGTATAAAATGTTGTAGCATTTCGACGTCACTATTACATAGAGGACAAGTGGGCTCCACATGCACTCCCCTTTCCCTCAACATGGCACATAGCGGGAGCACCTGATGGTTGAGTAACCAGCCAAATGCCTTTATCTTCTCAGGCAGGCAACCTTTCTAGATTTCAATCCACGCATGCTCTAGCGGGTAAAGGTGTTTCACAATCTCCTTAGGGTGCTGCTCCAACAAACCCGATTGCTCCATCTTGTTGGCATGTTGGCTCAAGTTTTTCCAAAGGTGGGAATTGCCTGCATTGGCCTCCCAACAATGGTACTTCTGATGAAGTATTTGTCCCCACAACATTGGATGTCTGGTTTGTCCCAGGAATCTACGAAGAAGCCGTTGTAGGCCCAAAATCACCTCATCCTTGAATTGTAAAATGTTGATCCCCCAACTGATTTTGGACATGCCATGATTGCCCAAGACACCAAGTGCATCCTTTTGCCCCCTTTCCCCCTTGACCACACAAATTCTTTGATGAATCCATCAATTCTTTGCATCGCCCCCGCCGACAACGTGGCCATGGGCATAGCGAACCTGGCTATGGCCGTCAAAATAGTAGAGGCAAGAATCATCTTTCCCTTGTATGACAAGAAACGACTAGTCCAATGAGTGGTTTTTGTTTGGATCCTCTCCAACAACCCCAACCACACCTTCTTCCCCTGCCATTCAAAGATGGGCATGCCAAGATACTTGTCCTATGTGCTTCCCAGCAAAATGCCCAGTGTCTGTGATTTTGCCCCCACTGTTTGTGTCTTGTGGACCATGTGAATAGTTGATTTCCTTGTGTTGATTGTGAGGCCCACCTTCCTCTGTAGTTTGTCCAATGCTTGCATCAAGGCCTCGGCTTGTGGCACTACTACCTTGGTAAATATCATCGTGTCATCGACGTAGTGGGTGGCCAAGCAATGCACACAGTGTATGTTTAGCCCCTGAACCCCTTCCTCCAGGCAATAGGATTTGAGCAAATCCATGACCATAATCAATAGGAGCGGTGATAGCAAGTCCCCTTGTCGTAATCCCTCCCTATTCCATGGAATCCCCAAAGCCACCTATCAATGTCAAAGGAGTAGTGGCTGCTCCGTTGCATTTGGATACATAGATTGACAAAGTTGACATCAAATCCCTTCGCGAGCATGACCACTCTAAGTTCGCCCACCTAACCGAGTCATAAGTCTTGGTGATATCTAACTTGATGCACATTCCCGGAAATTGAGTTGTCTTAAGAAAATGTAAAATCTCCTACAACAGCATGACCTGATCTTGTAAGAAGCAGCCCTAGACAAACCTGGCCTAATGTTCCCCCACAAGCCTCGTCATTAGGGGCATAACACACCCAACCAGCATCCGTGAGAAGATTTGTAAGAGCATGTTGTATACCCTTATGGGCCTGAAGTGCCCCAACAATGTCAGGTTCAAGACTTTCAACAATAACACCACTCGAGACCAGTTAATCTCCCTCCTCACTTGTTGCCACGTGAGCATGCTATTGAACGCATCTAATAGGTTAGCTCCCAGAATCTCCTTGAATTCCCTGAAGAATTCAATAGGCCACCCATCCGACCCCAGAGCTTTGTTAGATGGCATTGACTTCATAGCTCTGCACAGCTCTTTTCGTGAAAACAACTTTAACAGTTGTAGGTTATCGGCCTTTGTCAAGACCCGTGGGACCTATCCCAAGATGTGCTCTGTACACTGCCACCTCCAAACCTCCCCCCAGTACACCTGTAATTTGTCTAGTCCCCGTCGGTTGTTTGGCAGCCCTCCCTCATCCATGCCCTCTAACAGGTTCTATATCTCATGCTTGGCAGCCTGATTAGCTTTCGCAAATGCAAAGAAAAACCTTGTGTGTTTATCTCCCTCCCATAGCCACGTCACCCACAACCGCTGCTTCCAATAGGCTTCTTCCTCCCAATCCAACTCCTAGAGCTCCTTAAGCAGTTCTTGTTCTTCCCGTCTCTTTGACAAATCATTACTTCAACAAGCTGGCTCCAATAAACATTTAATCTCTGCTCGTATTGACACTCGCCTCTTAGTGGAAAAGGTACCAATTCAAATTTGAGAAACCGTTGAAAGCCTCTGCATGCTTGGACATGGAATGCATGACTGCACACTCAGCAAGGCCTTAAATTTTTAATAACCAACTATATCCATTCAATAGTTATTTAGACTTTGCATTAATGTAAGCCTGCCTCATTCAGATATACAGAGATACAAAAATTTAAAAATCAAACTACGTTGCAGTGGTTAGTAGTTTATGAAAACTGCAAGACATGTTGGTCTTTTTTAACTGTTTGCACATATCTAGAAGTTGGACTAAAGGATTTGTACCCACCCTACCATTTAGCCTACTGTAATACAAGATAAACATTGTCAATCCTTCCAAGAAGCAGATGTGTTGTCCCTGTAAAATTTTTATTATTCAACACATTTGTGAAAAGTTTGTTTTTGATTATTTTTTATTTATCTCTAAAAAATTTGACTGAGTATCAGGATGCAAAACCAAGGCATTGGAACACTTACCCAACCACTGAACCCATTGTGCTATCAAACCAGAAAATAGATTTGTCCATAGTAAATCTGCAGCTCTCTTACTTTCATGCACATGGTCGTCATATCCATCATCCTAAATTGAAGAAAAAATTAAACCTGAAGAATTTTGCCTACCAAATCATGAATAAACTGTTACTTGTACACTGATAAGTTGAACCACAGCGTGGAAACAAATAAGAATAATATCAGTGTTATTCAAAACAAAGTTAGAATGACTCCAAAATATTCTCATTGCAATTCAGATGAGACTCATTCATTCTAAGAAATTACTTACATCAAAGCTGTTAGAATTATTGTAGCTGTCATGTTTCAAAAGCGGTTCATTTAATCCACCATAACTGCTTGAGCTGATATGTTCAAAATTGTTGTCACCAACATCCCCATGAAGAATCCTCCTCCTCATTCTGTACGAACATGTATCTTAGGGGAAAAACTATTCTAAAACAGAATGACAAACGACAGTCATAAAATGTGTAAACAGACAGAAAGACTTGCAACAGATTTATGCATACTGAAGATATCCACAGAGTTTGAATTTCTAAAAAATATTTCAAAGCAACCATAACTACTTGTATGTAACAGAAAGTCAAATAATGCTATTTCAAGGGCATTTACGTACAAATTATTCCAAACTGTTCTACAAGAAACGCCTCTCTAATTGTTAGCAACATTGGTTGACTAATTAATTAAACAGACAATACGTACCTGTGTCAAAATATTTACAAGATAACTTCTGGTGAAGAGACATGACAGAAACCAAGATATATGAATCATCATTATGTGTTCAATGAATAAGTGTGGAACTATAAAAGCCGTCGTACACATATACTAGAGAAGATTCTATAAGCATTCATCATACAGACTAAGAGAAATGGTTATGTATGCATGGATAAGACTACATAAATGAACCAACCAACAACAAGAAGATGGTGAGTATGTTCTGAAAATTACACCAAATCCACTACAATTCCGTAACTTGTTTTGGATAAAGAACTGAGTTATGCGACATTAAACAAGTTTTGATCTCTTATAACTAAGCAATGTGCAAAATCTGTAGAAAATTATTTGAGTAGGTTCATGGTTATTTCATGTAAGATGTCTATTCCAAAGGTTATCTTGTGAAAAAGCCAACGAACAACTATTTGGCAAAGCTAAGAAAAGCAAGTATGAAGCTTCATTAATTGAATTCTGTTATTGTAGGGCTTCCTGCCATTGGCCTTACAATATGGCAAGGAATTGGAATTCTTGCATCATCATTTGTAGAAGAGTATGTAATATCTGAATTTTCTAATGTTCTCGCGTATCTAAATGAAATAGCAGTTTAATTTATTTGGCAAAGTCAAATCATATAAGAATTAGGGAATTCCGGCTACAGAAACCCGATTTTCAGAAGCAAAACCTTAAACCATGGAAACGTACATGGATTAATGTTTTTGGCTTAATCTGATATTTCGGATGAACAAGCTTTTAAAACAATTATACAACCAATTGGCATCTGTCCAGGATGCAACAGAGCAACAAAAACATGTATGCAAACCTTTACTAGAGTCCAAGTTTTAACAAATTGACTGGAACCGTTTCTAAAGAATGTTGAATTAAAGCTAATTGGGCAAGATCTGTGAAAGATTTACTCACAATTGGACAACGGCGGTCTTTATCAAAAGCAGCTCCAATGTGATAATCATTTGCCACAGGTATGAAGGTGCAATTCTTATAGTTGATTTACTAATCCTAATTTTCCTAGGGTTCTAATGAAAAGCAGACACACTCTATTTGTATAAATAATCACTCTGTATTCCTGCAAATATAATTTAAGAAACTCAAAACAAGAACATCGAAGAGCAACAATTGAGGCAAGAAAATGTGATTGATTATTACAATAGTCAACCAATTATAGCTACAGAAAATGCACACTATTATGAAGTTGATGTTATAATCAGGTCTGAAAACAATTAGATCTGAAAACACACTACAAATGCTCTAGAGAAATTATTAGAACCCTACATATCTGAATAAATCATTAGAGGCAAAATATTGCGCTGTAGCAGGTCAAGAAACACTACAAATCACTCTCAAAGCGTTCTAAACTCTAGCAAACATTTGCTGTGATAACAAAATGAAAGCAGAATGAAAACAGTAAAAATAGCACAAGAACACAAAGAGTTATGTGGTTCAGGCCCTTTTTACCCTACTTCCACAACAATGCTGATCTGTCTTCTATTCTTTTCAAATCTTCAAGACACAAGTTGTCCTTGTAACTTTTCCAAACACCCAATCTGTTATTCCAACAGATCTCAGATCAACACCAACAAGACTCACGTCTTCAAGGTAAAACCTTGATACAATGCTTTCACTTCAAAGCACACGCTAAAGGCTACCCCAAGCCTTCTATTTATGAAAAAACATGAGGACCAAACCCCAACCCTAATACATGTGGGATAAAACACCAAGCCTCCTACTTATGAGGAAACATGAGGACCAAACCCCAATCCTAATACATGTGGGATAAAACACATCCCCACATCAAATGCAACATAAAAAAAATTNTTTAAACGTTTTATCTCTACTATATCATTTCCAGCAATTAGCATATTATCAACATACAACAACAACACTAAATTTACCTGAAACATCTCCAGAAAAATACACACATTGGTCTAGGTTGTTTTTCTGATAAGATAGCTTCTTCATGAAAGTATCAAACCTTTTATACCACTGCCTAGGGGCTTGTTTCAAACCATATAAACTCTTTTTCAGTTTACAAACCAGACCTGAACCTTGTTGTTCTTCATACCCTTCTAGCTGTTTCATGTAAATTTCCTCCTCCAAATCTCCATGGAGGAATGCTGTTTTTATATCAAGTTGTTCCAACTCTAAGTCCATGCAGGCCACCAATGATCGCACTAAACGTATAGAAGAGTGTTTTACTACTGGAGAAAAAATTTCTTGAAAGTCAATACCTGGTTTCTATGCATAGCCTTTCACCACCAACCTAGCCTTGAAACGTTTTTCCCCATTTGCCTCTAATTTAATTCTGTATAGCCACCTGCACTCCAAGGGTTTTCTCCCTTTTGGCAACTGAACTAGCTTCCAGGTTTTGTTCTGTTGGAGTGATTCCCATTCATCATTCATAGCTGCCTTCCACTTTGTGGCATCAACACATTTCATGGCTTCCTTCACTATTTCTGGTTCACCACTATCACTATAGAGTACATAATTCAATGAGGGAGAGTACATGTCAGGAGGTCTAGTAGTTCTGGTTGACCTTCTAACCCAATGAGACACATCTGTAGCTTGTTGTTCATCATCTTCTACCTCATTTTCTTGTTGTCCTACATTTTCTCCTTGTTGTCCTAAGTTCTCAGCTTGCTGCCATGTACTTTCAGCATGTTGTCCAAAGTTTTCAGATTTGGAAAATCCATGAATTTCATCATTTTCAATTTCTTTAGTCACGCTTTATGCTTTCTAAGCTATTTCTGTCCTTGTATTTCTTTTGCAGCTCACTAAACATCACATTTTCTCTGAATTTAACGTCCCTTAATCTCACTACACGTTTCAATTCAGGATCCCAAAGTCTGAATCCTAACTCATCTTCTCCATATCCAACAAATATGCAACTTTTAGCCCTGTCCTCCAACTTAGTTCTGTTTTCCTTTGGAATATGCATAAATGCCTCACATCCAAAAACTCTTAAATGACTGTATGAAACGTTTTTACCTTTCCAAACAACTTCTGGAACAGCATTATCAATTGAAGAATGTGGAGACCTGTTCACCAAATATGCAGCAATCATAACTGCCTCTCCCCAACACCTGAAACCATTGTTCTAGCACGATCCAGCAATGTTCTGTTGCATCTTTCAGCAACTCCATTTTCCTGTGGTGTACTAGGAGGGGTAGGGGTACGAATGTGCCTAATTCCTTTGATGTTGCAAACATCATCAAATACTTTATAAGTGTACTCCCCACCATTAACAGTTTGCAAACATTTTATTTTTAGACCTGTTTCATTTTCTACTCTTGCAACAAATGTTTTGAAAACTGAAAACACTTCATCTTTTGATTTCAGCATATAAACCCAAACCTTCATTTTACAATCATCTATGAAAGTCACAAAATAAATAGATCCACCAAGAGAAATGGGAGTCATAGGACCACAAACATCAGAATAAACCAATTCTAACTTATTTTTCTTTCTGCTGTCCAAATCCCTACGAAAGTTTACTCTCCTAGATTTTCCAACCAAATAGTCTTTGCAATCAGTTTGAGCATAAGAAAATACAGGAATGAGAATCTGATTTTGAAGTACCTTTAAGCTTGACCAACCAGTGTGTCTAAGACATCTATGCCACACTTCAGAATTTTCTGTATCAGAAATTGTTGCAATAGAGTTGCATAAATCTACCATCAATGTATATAAGCTGCCCTCCTTCTTTCCTTTTAAAATGGTCACGATTCCCTTGGAAATCCTCCAATGTCCACCTCCACTACTAAAATTCAGACCTGAATCATC
>MNCI01011140.1:1042839-1088359 GCA_015680685.1 Gnetum montanum | reverse complement strand
AATAACAATTTTATATTCCTCCAACTTATTCAGATTTCTCATCATCTCATCCAAATGATCTTGAAAAGACACATCAAATCTCTTCTTGCATCTAAAAACTTTCTGATAAATGTGAAAGGTATTCAAACCTGATACTTTGTCAAACCTATTCTTCAGCGTTTGCCACAGATCATGCAGATCCATATCAGGTTTGATTGAGGCCAAAATCCCATTGCTTAGGGTTGGATGAATAAAAGATAATGCCCTAGTCTTAATTTTCCTCCGATCAGCATTTGACAATCCTGCTGGTTGAGAGGGTTCTAGGGCCTCTTGGCACTCCTTTTGTGCTAAAATAGCCGTCATCAAAATGCTCCAAACGTTCTAGTTCCTTCCTATCAATCTTTCTGTTGTTTGTAGCATCTTCATTTCTTTAAATCTAGCTTCAATACTAGTTGTTATAATCATATCTGAAAACAATTACATCTGAAAACACACTACAAATGCTCTAGAGAAATTATTAGAACCCTACAAATTTGTATAAATCATTAGAGGCAAAATATTGCGCTATAGCAGGTCAAGAAACACTATAAATCACTCTCAAAACGTTCTAAACTCTAGCAAACATTTGCTGTGATAACAAAATGAAAGCAGAATGAAAATAGTAAAAATAGCACAAGAACACAAAGAGTTATGTGGTTCAGGCCCTTTTTACCCTACTTCCACAACAATGCTGATCTGCCTTCTATTCTTCTCAAATCTTCAGAACACAAGTCGTCCTTGTAACTTTTCCAAACACCCAATCTGTTATTCCAACAGATCTCAAATCAACACCAACAAGACTCACGTCTCCAAGGTAAAACCTTGATACAATGCTTTCACTTCAAAGCACACACTAAAGGCTACCCCAAGCCTTCTATTTATGAAGAAACATGAGGACCAAACCCCAATCCTAATACATGTGGGATAAAACATCAAGCCTCCTATTTATGAGAAAACATGAGGACCAAACCCCAATCCTAATACATGTGGGATAAAACACATCCCCACATCAAATGCAACATAAAAGGAAATACAACAATTAATGTATTTATCTTCATTTTTCCAACAGTTGAAAGGGTCAATATTATATATTTCAAAAACTAGAAAAATATCAGCAAGAGGTTTCTGAATAGGGAGTCAATGTGGCAATAATTAGGGCCTAAAATCTTGGACTAGATTGGCCACAGATTGAAAGCTAATGTGAAAAGATTGAAAAAGATGAAACTAATGAGAAATAATCAATGGATAATGCGATGCCTAAATATAAAGAAGATGAGTCAGTTGTTGATTCACTGATTACATATGCACATGAAGGTGGTGTGCAGTATTTTGCAATGAACAGTGCATTCTAACATTGCACAATAAAACTTTGACAAGGTACAGTAGCAAAGGTGTGCGATGTGTATGAAAGATTAGGTGAACCACACCAGCAATGAATAATTTACCATGTATACCGCAACACAATAGCATAAAATTTATCAATTTCACAGCCACCATTGCTATGTGATTTTTGCAACCAAAATGTGCATAGTAACACATCACACACTTTCACCATATGTGCATAGTGCATGAGATTCAAGAATAGCCATTCCAAAATACAGTCTAGTCTAAAAACTAAAGATTAACAAATGTGGGACAAGCACAAAAGAAAAAAGAAAAAAAGCAAAGATCCAAGAAAGATTACTCTAAAGAGTTAAAACCTCTCAATGATGAGGAGCTCCCATGGATTCCACAATCCAAGCTCTCTTAAAGTCACGAAACCGCAACTTTGAACAAGAAAAGGAAAATGAAAACTTTATTCTTGCTCAAATGGAGAATTTACATATGAAATGAAGCACAATTTCCAAGGACAGACAAGAGATTCAATCCAACTCTCATACACTCAATCAAAGAAAACACACACTCATATGGATGATGATCAAGGCACCTTGCCAAGACTCAATCTCTCTCTCTACTCTTCTCTCACTCACCTCTCTCTCCTTAGACTCTCTTTTCCAAATTGAAGGCCCAAGAAGTCTATTTATATATTTTTCCCCCTTGTGTCTTCATCTTCCCTCCAATTTATCATTCAATTTAATGTCCGTTAAAATCCATGTGAGATGTCTATGAGAAAGAGTAGACGTCTCTCCCAAGTGCAGAGGTCTTAGAGTAGACATCTTCAAATCATGTGAGACGTCTTGGCTGAGATGTCTATGAAAAACAGGAGACGTCTACTATGCAGTAGAGACGTCTATCTGTCAATGTAGACGTCTATCCTGCTAGGGTCAAAGTTAAAGATGCTTGTTTTGAGGTCTAGAACCTCTGAACACCTCCAAACAAATCCCCATAGCCCCCGGAACACCCTAAACTCATTAAAATAGGCCCAAAACACTCCCCAACATGTCAAAATGCCCTGAGATCATCATCAAAAACCAACACTAAAAGACAAACACAACAACACACAAACATCTATGCACAAACATATTGAGGATTAGACATGGGTTGGGTGATGCCCTCATCACTCAGCTCACCAGGAAAAGTTACCAAGTGTCAAAATGAAGTTCATCGTATGGAAAGGACTTATTGCAAAGCCTCCTAATTAAAAACCATGAGGGAGATGGTTTTCAACCATAGACCTCAAACACATATTTATCTCAAATCTAACTAAAAAGACAGTTAAGTCAAAAAATAATTACAAAGTAACTTTTTCCTAGCATAGCTTTCAAATATCACTCTATTTAATTGGAATTTGCATTCGATTAACTTTGCTTGGAACATAAGGCTTTTGGCTGATTTTCAATATAAGATATGTCATTTTAAACGTTCACAGTTGATGAAGATTTTCAAAATACTTTTTAAGATCATAAAAGAGAGAGGTAAGTAACTCTGGTTTTGGCTGATTTTCAATATAAGATATGTCATTTTAAACGTTCACAGTTGATGAAGATCTTCATAATATTTTTTAAGAAGTAACTCTGGTACATTAGAAATGCAGAATTATTTCAAAATTTACTGAATGATCATGGTTTGATTATGGTTTGAATTACTTGAAGTGAACATCTACAAGATGATGCTCTGATTTTTTTCTGGAATTCATTGTTTTCGGAGAAATGTTGACTGGTTTGGGATACTTTTTGAAATTCAAGGCTAAAATTTCGCATGAATTGGTTCAGATCACCGATTGATTATTCTAGTAAGTGATGGTGATGAACATCTTTATTAAAGAAAAGAAAGATTAATCTGATGGAATAATGGCTTTCGTACTATGTAAGAGATAAAAGAACATATGTTTAACTGATGAAACACTGATGCCATGGTCCTAGACGATTCATTTTCTTGCAGAACAAGGTTAAAGTTAAAAAATAATTGATGATACAAAAGCATTATGCTAAGTAAACAGAAGAGAAAAGAAGAGATTATAAAGAAATATCCACTAGATTCAAGAAAAGATTAATATAAAAGGTGGTACAAATCCTAAGAAACCTTTTCTATATATAATAATCCAAACAAACCAGGCCTTCTCAATCCAAAACACATGAGATGGCATCAAAGCAGAATCCATAGATGTCATCCCATCAATGCCTATTCGTGCAGTCTATTCACTTATCAGCAAGCAAACAAAAGGCATACGTAGGGCAGCAAATCATGCTAGCACTAACCTACCTAAAAAACAAATGT
Organism: Gnetum montanum; assembly: GCA_015680685.1. NCBI lineage: Eukaryota > Viridiplantae > Streptophyta > Gnetopsida > Gnetales > Gnetaceae > Gnetum > Gnetum montanum. The sequence continues at coordinate 1,084,684 of MNCI01011140.1, read as the reverse complement.
AACTCTTACTCACTACAAGTTATGGCTCTAAGAGAATAACCATAACCCGACTCGAAGGCATCAAATAAGAATAACACTACGCTCCACATCTACTTCTCCAAAGGATTCAGCTTTGCTAAAGGTAGCTTTGTCATAATTCAAATCAGAGTAATTCTTTCTCACATGACCAATCTGTTCGTAGCACCAACATCTTAATTTCCTTTTCTTCTAATTCCTACCAACAAACAAAGACTTACCATAGTGGAAACTACATTTATCTCCTAAACATATAACGCCCTCGGCCAAAACAACAGACACAACAATGTTAAAATTCAATTTCTTGTTTCAAATTTTGCAACTTCCTATGCAAGACAGCATTATTTGTAATTATTTTTATATGATGCAATAACTCCTATCTTTGCCACAAAGTGTATGCAGTAGTTTTCCTGTGCACATTTGTACGCATAGAATCATCTAACCATCATCGAATCACTGCCAAAGCTTTTCAATCCATTCCATTCCACTCATCAATGAGAATAGAAGCATGCTTAACACTTTGTCCCTGTATGATCATCTCAAGATTCCACTCTAACAACACCTATTCAACCTCGATCTGGAAAAGCTGATAATTTTGGTCATTAAACTATTCTACTAGAACTGTCGTCTTCTTCATCTTACACGTGTGGGTTCACTAAAAACAATTTGCAACCAACATAACTATATAGCGAACCTATCCTAGAAATGACAAACCATGAGAACCAAGCTCTGACACCATTTGTTGTTGAGTCAACAAAAGGAAAAAGCCCACATGATAAAGTAAACTATAAAAAGAACACAGAGGTCATGGAAGAAACGACAGGAATGTAGGCAAAGCTCTTATTGTTCTTTAAGAATCCATATATATAAGGCTACTCAAGCATCTATAAATTAGATACATGGTACATCCAAACTTCCAAATTTATCTATGTACCCTTTGTCCCACCTTAAACTCATCCCAGCTCTCTCCTAAATAGATCTTCATACCAAACAAGTTGTGGGCAATAGTCATGTTCAATTTATTATGGTCTTGTACAACTTCTAACAAGATCAAACTAGTGCTACCAGTTATATTTTGTCAGAACATAAAATTACGATGTTCAGCTATACTTACATTTTTCACAATGGTTACAAACTGGTGCAGTTGTTACAATTTATTGTAGCTATTACAAACCAATTCGTAGACAAGAAGTGAAACGAAAAATAGATTCTCAAACCAAACAAGTCACGGGCAATAGTCATGGCCAATTCATTATGGTCTGTTACAACATGTGACAACCCAAAAATAGATATATGATAGCTGTAGTTGTCAGAGGCCAAACAAATAAGGATGTCCACCCACAATTACATTTGTCACAACAGCTACAAACTGCTAAAACCCAGTTCATTGAGGAGAACTAAAACTAACATAACCCCAAGCACTGCAAGCAGATTGTTTTATTGTTAACTTTTGGATAAGTGTAATAAAAAATGTAAAACAGAAATTAGGTACTACTTATTTATTGTAGAAAAACTGTGATAAGTTAAACAGAGAAATGAGTACTTTTAGTTTGTACGTAGGATGACATGTAGATATCAAATCTTAGGCATTCATGATATCCTTAGTAATATCAAATCCAGGTTTAATCGGTTCCATTTTATTTCTTTACTTTAAAAAATAAAATCAATTTTATTCATGATGGCTCCAAGACAAGTTGAATAGATATGCAAGAATGCATCATTAAGAGAGATAGCAGAAGAAAAAGTTAAGTGAAGATTGTTTCAGGTCTGTTGAAGTGTGACAACAAAGGGAAAAAGAGAAAATGAATCCAATGACATAAAAAGACCTAAAACAAGCATGGATCATCAAAAGAGAGAGAGTAATATATGAGTTAAAACCCTTTGATCTGACGGAAAACATCCATGAGAAATTGAGAAAATCTAAATTAGCTCTGACAAAGAAATGCAATGCAAAATACAACTAAACCAAAATACCAGATTGCATACAATATATCTGCTACCACTTTAGGATTAAGTTAAACCCAAGAAGTCTCACCACTGTTGGATCGCATCAACAGCTAAACTTAAAAGCTTGGAACTTTATAAAGAGTCCAATACACAAATATTACAGATGTTCGATCAAAAAATAAATATCTCCTCGCCTAGACACAACATTTAAACATGATGTCATAGCATAACCTTATAACATGATATTACTTTATATAGACAAGTCACTTACAATGACACATAGAACGGTTTGGCTTCACACCTAACTCCAACACTGGTCCCCTAAGCTCTGAACCTTTGGGCACTGGCACATCACTGGAGATAGGTTTCCAAATAATTAAAATGGCAATGGCTTATAAGGCCTTCCCCAAACACTGAAGCCCTAAATGCTCAACTGAATGTAAATTGATCAGCCAACAATAAACCATTTGTAAGACATACCCCAAAATCCTTGCTAACAAGATTATGTTCATTTTGCTGAAGATTGTCAACCAGTCAAACAGTATTTATCAAAAAATTGTTGGATATAGATAGCAGTGACAACATATTATGGTAATATCAGTGAAAACAGTGGTATCTAAATGTGTATCCTCTGAATTATTTTATTTACTCTCAGGAAGATACATTAAATAGCCAGCCAAGGCTTAGTACTCGGCTACAAATTAGGAAACAAACTGAAAAATAAAAATAAAAAATCACCTAAACTAGAAAATTACAAACGGAAACAATCAAGAAACAAATCAGCATTAGGTTGGGATACTCATCGTGCTTTTATGATGAGATCATCAACTCAAAAGGTTGAAGAAATTGAACTTACTGAAGATCAAAAAGCTGTCATTCCTTTTCATGAAGCTTTATTGAATAAAAAGTCATTTGTTGCCCAAGATGGAAAGATAGAGTTTCCAGAGATTACCAAGAAGGCCATTTACAACTTCTCAACAGTATTCAATTATCGTTTGACGACTTCAGTCAAGCAGTTAGAAGCCATCCTCGACATCAAAGGAGTGGGAATCAGACTAGTGTTCTTACCGTTCTTCACGGAGGAAGAAATTGTTAAATGGAAATCAGAAGGTCACAATTATGTGCATCTTGGACAGATCGACATAATAGTAAGTCCAAAGTTTAATTATGATCTAAATGCTGAATTTCTAGTCACTTTATTGGATAGTAGAATTATTGGCAATGGAATAGAAGATGACCCAGAAACAGTTTGGAAATTGTCAAAAATTTGTCAGTTTAAGGGAATTCTAAATGCTGATGCTATTTGTTCAGTCCAACCTAATTTTCAATTATCTTTGAATGATGAACATATTACCTCTACTCTGCTTTTATGTGTTGAAATACATAGAATAAGATTATTGCCAGGAAGTGTTTATGCCGCAATAGGAGCTAGAAGTACTTTTCAGTTGACAAATACTGTGTTTATGAATCATAAACTCAAATGGGGAGTTAAGTTTCCAGTAGGAAGTAAACATCTCTTAGAATGTGGAAGATCAATAGAAGCAGAAGGCTACGTGCAAGGGTTTCCTAGAATCCAGAAGTTTTTAAAAGATCAAGAGTTTGTGAAAAATTCAAAACAAAAAAGAAGGTTTAGTAAATATCTGATTCAACAATTTGGTAGAAGTGCTGTAATTGAGTTAGCCGCATTACCTCCAGTTTTACCATCAGTTCAATATGATGAAGGAAGTAGCAGTAAAGCTAGTAGTAAAGGAAGCAATAACATTGATTGCAAAGGTTCTCTCTTTATGATGCAACATATAAGAGAGGTCAAGGGTAAAAGAATCCAGCAAGGTGGAAAATGGCCACCCAAAGCTTCATATCATACAACAATTTCTGAAGACAAAACTCCAGAAACAAGAGTTGATTGTAGTTATTTGTTAGAACATGCAATTGAAGATAGTCAAAATCAAAAAGAAGAAATAAGACAATTAAATTATCTGTTACACTGGACTAGTTGTTGCAGTCATAACATGAATCAGCTAGAACAGAAATTACAAGATATTTGGGATCACATGGATCACTATGAAAATATAGTGAGAGATAAAAGGAGACGTCAGAAAGAAAAGAAAAGAGAATTTTTAAAGGAAGTTAAGACTCCTGAAGAAAAGATGAAAAAAGGAATTGATCAAGAAGAATATCAAAAAGGATCTCTCAAGCCAGAATTAAAAGATAAATTGAAAAGATTAAAAATGGAAAAGAAATTGAAGCAGCCAGAATCCGACAAGTCAGATCAGTCTAGTGGGTCAAAAGAAAAAGGATGCCAAGCAAAAATAATGATGGCATATCCATTAAAATTGCAACGGATACCCCCAGGATTTATGGCATATCAAGAATTAAATCCAACTACAGTGCCACTGATTAATATTGATTATACTCCACCAAGAGAAATTATGCATACCCTCAAGAATTGGGTAGAACATTTGATGATTGCCGCCAATGCAGTGCATATTACAGAAAATGTAGCAATCAGAATAGCCATGAAAAGAACAGCCAGAAAAATCAGATATTGGTGGGATAATTCAACAAATGAAGCAAAGCAGCAGGTTATTGATAGTGGTTACAAAGGTCTGTATACCACTTTGTCCACTGAATTCTCTATTGAATTGACCGACTATTTAACAATGAGTGATAAAATGATGTTAAGCCAAAAGAAGCTGCATAGACTTGAAGATTTTGAAGAATATAGTGCAAAATATGCAAGAGAAGTCTACCGTTTGGCACTCCATAGAGACCCTCTTACAAATCATCTCTATCTGGGATCATTACCAAGTAAGTTAGGACAGTTGGTTATACATAATGCTTTGGCCAAGAATATAAATATTTCATTTCAGTATTTTGTGGATGTAATACATCTAGTAAGACAAGAATTGCAGAAAGCTTGTTATAATATTAGTGTGCAAAAGATCATACCTAATGCTGCCATTTGTAATAATATTGATGGAGTGGATTATCGTCCAAAAACATTGCAGAAAAAGAAAAGATTTTCAAAACAAAGATTTAGAAGATTTCCAACAAGTTCTAAGCCAAAAAGGTTCAGATGACACAAGTTTATCAAAAAAAGAAAATCAAACAACAAGAGTAATGTTTGCTGTTATACTTGCAAAGAAAAAGGACATTATGCCTATGAATGTCCCAAGAAGAAAACTCCAAGAAAAGTTAAAGCCTTTTATGCTGAATATGGGAACGAATGGGAACCCATTGAAACTGAAGAAGATTTGGTCCAGTCTCTGCAATCAGGAGAAAAAATTTATAGCATCAAATATATTGACGAAGAAAATGACTCAGAAGATTCTGCAAGCAGTTCAGAAATACCAGTTGGCCCCAGCATAAAAATGGTAAAAACAGCGTCTGAAGAAGATTGGCAAGATTCAGAAATAGAAGCATTACTAGAAGACAAAGAAGAATTAGACCCTTTCAGCAGCTCCAGTCAAGAAGTTTATTCTACAGCCTCAACAGTGAAAAGTGGAATCAATCCATTTGCCCAGATCTTTGAAGGAGAAACCAGTGGAGAAATAGCTGATGATAAAGATACAATAAATTCAGACAAGTGCAAAGAACATTTACCACTCTTATCAGAAGAAGATTTTTCAGATGAAGACACAGAAGATGGAAAAGAAAAGGCTATTCAATCAAAGGTACCAGCCAACTTTCTGATTACCCCATATAATCAGAAAAAGATCAAGACATTCAAGCCCCTGATCAATCTGAACAAACCTCCACGTGGAAGCAAGTCAGACTTACCAAAGTCAATCATGCATCAAATAAAGAAGATAGTCACAACGGTTTGTGTTATCCTAATTCCTATCAGAATTGCAGTAGATGGAAAGGTCAAATGGAAGAAGTTTAATGCTTTCATTGATACTGGTGCCACGTTAAATTTTGCTCATCAACAAGTATTAGAAAATTGGATAGATTCATCCAGGCCATTTAAGATTGATACAATGAATGGTATGAGACATCTTTTTAAATTTTCTTTAGATGTTCCTCTCAAGCTAGAAACAAATCTTGTGGGAGAAACTAATTTTGTTCAAATTAGTGACAACGGATATGATGTTGGTTTAGGAGCTAATTTTCTTGATTCAGTTGCTCCTTATACTATTGGAAAAGAATTTTTGGTCGTCACAGTCCAGGGAAAGAAAATCACAGTACCAAGGATTCCTCCATAATTAAGTCGACCTCAGTTTGAACAAACCAAAAAGATAAAGCATACATTAGAAGAAAATCCTAGTCTGACATCAATCATGGACAATATTCAGAAGAAGGATGAAGCAAGACAAAAATATCAAATTTCTCAGAAGATGATTAAGTTTCATTATCAATTAGATCACCAGAAAATTGAAGAAGTCGCACAAATGCTTAAGCAATGCTATTGTGAACATCCGCTACAGTTTTGGTCAAAAGATAGTCCTCAAGCTTATATTCCTACAGTTCACAAGATACCAGTGCAAAGTAAAGCTATTCTTATGAGAAGACAAGATGAAGAAGAAGTCAGTCAGCAAATTGCAGAATTTCTCGAAAAGAAGTTAATTAGACCATCCATGTCTAATTACTCTTGTGCATGCTTTATAGTGTGTAATCATGCAGAAGTAAAGCAAGGGAAAGCAAGAATGGTGATAAATTATATCCCCCTGAATGCAATTACCATCGACATCAAATGGCCCTTACCAAATAAGGAAGAATTGATTCAACGAGTTGCAGCAAAAAGAATTTTTAGTAAATTTGACTATAAAAGTGGCTACCACCAGATAAAGATTGCCGATGAAGATATTCATAAGACCGCGTTCTTAACTCCAAGCGGTTTATATGAATGGCTAGTGATGCCTTTCGGATTGAAGAATGCTCCAGCATAGTTTCAGTGTCGCATGGATTCAATTTTTAGTAAGTACAGAGATTTTATTGCAAATTATATAGATGATTTTCTCATCTTCTCAAATTCAGTTGTAGAACACTATGAACACCTCAAGGTTTTTGCAAATTTGTGTTTAGAACATGGTATTAGGTTATCCAGTTCAGCTCAGAAGTTTCAGATCTGTTGTGATAAAATTGATTTCTTAGGTGTTACATTGGAAAAAGGAAAAATTCACATGCAACCTCATGTCATTCTCAGAATTGAACAATTTCCAGACCAGCTTGAATCCAAGGAACAGTGTATGAGATTTTTGGGATGTGTTAACTATGTAGCAAGACATATTAGCCATTTTTCTGATAAAACAACAGCAATCAGAAAATGTAAAAATGCAATGCCATTTCAGTGGTCCAAAGAAGCAACAAAAGAAGTTCAAGTTTTAAAAGCACTCTGCAAAGCTTTACCCCCACTTGAACCAATTTTTAAAGGTCCGTTCATTCTTAATACAGATGCAAGCTATGATGCTTGGGAAGCAATTTTACTTAAAGCAGGAGAAGGCAAAAGATCTGAAGAACCAATTTGTGCTTATGCTTCAAGATGTTTTGCAAAAAATGAGCTTAATTACTGGCCAGTTGAGAAAGAAATTTTAGCAGCAATTCGAGGATTAGAGAAATTTCATGTCTACTTGATTGGAGAAGCTTTTAGTTTAAGAACCGACTCCAGTAATTTAGCAACTCTGATGAAAAGAAAGATAACGGCATCTCCAAAGTTGCAAAGATACGCATGGTGGCAATTTCTATTATCCCAGTATGAATTCTCAGTTGAGCAAATCTCAACAACAAATAATGCTCTGCCTAATGCCCTAACAAGAGAGATGAAGAGTTTCATGCTTAGAGGAACTCAATCCAGCTAAGGAGAATCACTTAATCAAGGTGAAGGATGGAAGAATTGGCCCCTCAATACTCTAGAAAGTCGAGTTATGTGGTGTAGAAACATCACAGCTCTCTTCCCTCAAGAATCAACCAATAGTGCTTCAAGGCTATATCCGAATCTAGATTTTTTCATAAATATGGCCAGCAGAATCGATTGCATAGTCAACAATTTGAAATGGACTCGAATGGAGCCAAGGTTGCTAAAGCATTTGCAAGATCAAGAGGTCCTTGATAATGTGCTATTGACCCGTCGCCAGCTCTACGCCAACCAATTTGCACGTAACTATCTCAATAATTTACTTCAGTGAAATGGTTGAGAACCAGCTTTGTGTTCTACTTTCCAGCGGATCAATTTGTTTGGTGAAGTCAATGTCTATCATAATGAAGTGAAAGTTGAACGACCACCACTTCTTGAAGATGAGGATGCACAAGAAGATCAAAACTCGCCGCCCAGCTTGCTCGAAGAGATGGCACGTCTTATCCGACAATGCCCCGAATGTCAAAGATAGCATAGCAAGATGTGTAGTGTCCATAGAGCTATCCTCAAGGCTCTTTGACTTTAGTGACAATTATTGTCACTCTTAGTGCGTAGAATTATAGTGTGTGATGTATGTGATGTGTCCTCCACCCATCCATCAATAATGTAAGCTCAAACTTATCTAGTCGAGCACCTCCTGGTGTGTAACCTATATATACCCATATGCTCTCCATTGTAAATCATCGTAGTTTGAAGGAAGAAATATAATCTGCAGTGTGTTTGATACACAGTGTTGTTTGCAGTCTCAATGAGTGAGATTGAAGCTTCTTAAGTGAAGTAAATCCTCTGTTGCTTGCGCTACGCGGCATTATTTAACAAAGTTTTTCGAATAGTGCGAGTTTCATCACTCCACAGCTCTCGAAGTGCTACGTGGCACCGCTCAGAGAGTGTTCAAATTCTGAATTTCTGCGATCGTGTTGTGATTTTATTTTCCTTGTTGTATATTATCACCATCGCCATGGCCTCGCCTCCGCCCACTCCAACTAATACTCCAAAACTATCCGTGTCGTCCTATTCCGCACCATCACCCTCTAGTTCTCCAACGCACTCTTTTCTATCACCATCAACTTACCATGCCCGTACAAATGGAGCCATATTTGACTATCTCATGACCTGCAACCCTGAGAACCCTGCCGAATGGGTTCCGCCCCCATGTCAAAGTTTAGAACTATGTTAATCCATCATGGTGTTCAAACTTAGTACATGACAAATTTTATTGCTTTCTTCTTTCCATTTACCATAAGAGCACATGGAATTTTACTACTTGTTTGTTTCTAAAAGTTAGATTTCTAATTTTGAAAAAAAAAACAAGGGCTATTCATAGCAGAGAGACAATTACCTCTTTTCTTGTAGTTGTTGTTTACTGCACACTGTTTTCTGATTTCATAGTAAATGGTAATACTGATAATGATAATAGTCACATATAGAATCTGCCCTCTGTTATTTTTTCTTTTTCTTTTTCTTTTTTTGGAAAATGATATTAGGGACTGCCCATTCACTCTTTTAGCCTGAGAATAAAGAGAAAAATGACTGTTATTATTATTATTTTATTTTTAAATGGCTGATAATTTACTATCTAAGATTCATCTCCCAATTACAGATATTGCATGCCTGAAAAATGCCTTATGCTAAGGGGAAGGGAAAAAAAAACTTTCTAAATCCCAACTCCCATGAACTGTGTTGATGATTATAATTTTAGATTTATTTCAGTCCCTTCTTCTTCTCCCAAACTTAGATTTGATTCCCAAAAACTTAGACCCTATTTTCAAGCCTTATTTGCAAAACTTAAGATGCCTGAAATTAGAGGAAAACATTGGTTGAATTTTGCATAAGATGTAAACCTAACTATTGTAACTCTCTCCATTCTATGATGTGAGCTGGTTATTATATGGCATGTAAAATACACTTGAAATACATAGTTACTCTTTTCATTTGTATAATGAGAACATTGCATCTTGGAAAGCTGGAGGTCTTCTTGGAGTAGGTTTTGTACATTTTGTCATAGTTAGATTTTCCTTTTATGTAAGTAAATTTTATTTATTTATTTTTGTTTCAATATACTAACCCCTTTTACTTATAAGAAATTATATTCTTTTATTTGTGCAAAGAAAAAAAGGAAAATACATGTGTGATCATGTATGGTTATTTGCTTTCAATAAAATTAACCCACATGAATTATGATTAGAAGCACTCTGGGCCTTAGGATAAGCAATTCACCTAAACTCACATTAGTAATTAGGTTAATGATGCATTTGATTGGTGTACATTGTGTGAAGCATGTAGTATTTTAGGGATCATTAACTACTCATTCTAATAATAATATATTCATCCCCATACCTTGACTGGACGGGTTGCATTGTTTATTTATTTTGCATCCACCCTACCCTAGATGCGGAGATAAGTACCACAATCCAACCCTACCCGTACATATGCTTACTTCGGGTTAATATCCTAAGCCATTGGACCCAACAGGGTTGAGTTGCACAACACCCAAAGGTTTTCAATGATGCAAATGCCATTCATAAGTGTGTACCCACCTCACATACAATCCCTGATCACCTATCTTGGGAGTATATCGAGGTGTAGTCAAAAAATGATGGTTGAGCCAAGCCTTGTTTATGTAGTTTAGAACCCAAAGATAACCCAACTCACGGCCAGATAGTGACCAGATTCTTCAAGTTGGATGGCCCTCAATGTGGGAATGCAACGCCACATTGCATGGGCAAAGTTGTTGAAACCTATATTTTTTATTCCCAGCCAATTGTTTGACACCTATTCTAGATTAAATGATCTTGTATGATGAAGACATAGTGGAGGACTAGGAGTACATCCAACCACATCCATTGGTATTGCTTGTAAAATAAAACTTGAAACAAGTGAGTCACACAAATGTTAGATGTTTCACAAGTGACGCAAAGTATTAGCAATCACCTTAGACAAGGCTAGTTTCTAAGGTATCATAGTGCTACTAAAGATAGATGAAATGTAATAGATGCATCAATCCTTAGGATTATGAGAAGTGGCAAGGTCTCATCATATCAACAATTTGTTAAGTCTAATGAGGGAAGGAGGTATGTAGGCCCTATAATCATCCCATCATTATAAGTCACATCCTTAGTAGTTGCTAACGTAAGTATACCCCATGTGTTTTTAGAGGCTTGGAAAAGAAAAAAAAATTGTACTGATTTTTAGATGGTAGTTATTAGGGGGTCCTATAATGACTATTGATGAACAGATGTGATGCACTGCACTACTTAATTTCTTATTAGCATGGAAGATGTCAAACATGGAGATACAAGGAAAAATGATAACAAGTGATTTTGGAGACAAAATGCGGGTGCAAGCTTGGAATTTTGAGATGAGACTCTAAGAAAAGAACAAACACTAACAATAATTGAAGAAAGTATTTACCATTAAATCAATACTATGATTACTACCGATTTCTTTTAAGGATTTGATATTGTTATGTTTATGACATAATCAATTACCATATTATAATTTGGAAATACAAAACATCATCATTCCTCCATTTTTATTATAATGCTATTCCAGAGAAAGGATGGTCTCATAAGGGAGAAAATGGCCTCAAAAATGGAATATTCAAGATGAAGATTTAAATTTGAAACCCAAGAAATTCAAAAGAACGATCCAAAAAAGGACCCTTAAGAGTATGTTAGCACAAACTATGAACTATAGTAAAAAGGCAATTCTACTTGCATCAGGTCCAAGGAGGATCCTTCACGCAAAAGCCTAATTATATATCTACTGCAATTGCAATACAAATTAAAGTTGCAATTACATATGCTCATGTAGAGTCTCGCTACCTCTTGATCAAGACAAGATAGTGGGTTAATTTTTTAAGAGAGCAATGCACATATAGATTCTATGTAAAGGCAGCAATGGTGAATGAAGAACATATCTTCCTCACTTGTCCTTTTATAAAATCATTGAGAATTCAGTATGACACTCAAGCAAAAGATTTGCTCCAATTCTTTAAGCTAGAATTGTCAACCTTGGATCACTTCCTAGATGAGGCTTTCAAGACTAATCAAGAAAATATCAAAAACTTGCAAAGAAAATTTATCCTATGAATCCTTTAAGGTATCATGAGGACATGATAAAGCATTTCCATTTCCACCTTCTTCTATGGTTATAACAGTCACAGTTGAGAATGGTGTACACAGTTGCAATGCCAATTTGTTTTCTTAGTAAATGTTGTAACTACCAGCTATGAAGAGTTACTATTTGCAGTAACAGTTACGCTACTGTACCTGTTTTCTTCTCGTTAAATAGCAAGACAGTTGTTCTTTTTTGTTGTGTTCATGTGAATGTCGTAGAAGGTTACCTGGAATTCTCCATTTTCTCTCTCTCCCCCCTTTATGTTTTCAGCACCAAAAGTTCCTGGTTGTGTGTTTTCACTGCACCTTTCAATTCTCAAATATATTAAATCATCTCTATCTTGGTAGAACATCCTACTGCTTAGGATACCCTCACAGAAATAGGTGTTAATTGAGTTTTGGAATATGATTATTTGTATAAAACGGTTTCACTTCATGGTTAAAGAATGATCTGTAGCTCAAATGGCCGATTCAGGTAACAGACTGACATACAGCCACCAAAAACCCCCACTCATAGCATTGAAAAAAACCCAGTCAAACTAAACACTAATGTTGTTTAAGGAGGCATGAAGCTAAAAGACGTAAGAATAGCATTCCACAGAATGCGAACCCCAAACAAATCATAAGATAACCAATTCAATAGCAAGATGATTATCTATGTAAGTAACACTTACAGTTAGGAAAAAGCAATTTGAACAACTGGAAACACATCTACAACGTAAACCATAGAACTCCACAACTTTTGTTTTATTGAAGTCGCAACAACTTTATGACCTACGTAGTCCCACAAAGACTAAAATTATCTTGTTAACCCTATTTCCGGAAGGAAATATAAAACAGAATACAAAATTGAACGCAATTACATCTCGTCTCATTCAAATTTTGGGAATTTAACATACCTTTAGGTCGGCCAATTCGTCTAAGTTCAGCGATCCAAAAACTCAATCAGAATCTTCGAAGAACAAAAATTCAGGATTAGAACTCTTTTCCTGTCTCTGAAAAATGGAAGGAAGTTTTCTTTCTAATCACCGCACCATTGCAACAAATTGAATACAACAGGCATATATCCTAATAAATAGCTTGTATCACAAAATTTCTCGAAACACGTACATGAAGGAATCCAATTAGACGGCGCTGATTGCAAATGCGAGGAGCGAACGTACGATGATAAGGTCGCACCTTTTTCAAAATTGTTGTAACTTGTAACAAATGTTTTCAGTTATATTTAGTGTCTGTGACTTCGTTACTTAGCTGCAAATTAATTTTCTGCTCGTCTTGACTCATTCATTCCTTCGCCGCTAATAACGATTCAGTTTGAAAATATTGTTCTTCGAGTCAAGTCCATGATCTTCCGCCATGAACCATGGTGGATTGAGTGCCAAAAATTCCGCGCTGTGTTTCTTGGAATGCAAGCGATGGCGGTATGGCAGACCTGCCGTTAGAATAGGCTTTGGAATGCTGGCGTGTTATTATTCGTTTACGTACTGGCCTTGCTTTAAGAAAAACCATGTTTACGAGTCATAGGTAGTGTTAGAACTCGAAATAAGTGAAACATAAACAAAAACCATGTTTACGAGTCATACCATGGGTAGTGTTAGAACTCGAAATAAGTGAAACATAGACACATCATAAGATTTATAGAAGTTTATCATTTAGTAGAATCGAATCTATGACTTGGGGTTACTATAGTAAGACTTGTACCACTAAGTTAATACCTCACTATTAGGAACCCTAACATGGCATGTTTACCATTTATTGTATGGGGTATTGAACCTAAAATAATTGAAACATAAGTACACCCCAAGATTTATAAAAGTTTATATCTTTCTACTACTTATTAGAATCAACCTTGTGGCCCAGGGTAAGAACCATGCCACTAGGCTAACACCTCATTGTTTATTGTACATTATACTCCATGTTTGTTAAAAATTCTAAATCAAGTCTTTAGGGCCTCAAGCTAAGTGAAGGCCTCCACACATACATTTTTGAAGGTAAGGTTGCATGAAACAACACTCTTAGGCTAGTATTATCATTGTTAACCCTAATAGATTATACCACCTTTGGGTACAAGAAGTTAAAAGACAAGTGTTAAATGATATCATCAAGTTGTTTTATTATATAATTTTACTATTTTAAAAACAAGTGCAAAAATATACACTATTTGCACATTGGTTCAAATACATTCATATAAACAAGTAATTTTAAAAACAAGTTGTTTTAATTACATGAGGTTTCAAGGCTCTATATGCTTTCAAAAACAAGTGCAAAGATTTAGATCTTTGGACTTGGAAGGTCAAAAAAAAAAAAATTTCAAATTATCATCTATCCTACCATATTGTATAGATGTGTTGTTTAGGGACTTGGACTCAATGCTAAACTTTGGAAAGGTATTGAAAGAGTGCAAAAAAAAAAAAAAAAATTCTCAATGAGTTATAGGTGAAGATGCAAACACCTTACTCAATGTTACTATGTGAATGTGATTTATTACCTTTAGAAACAAAAGCCTGGTATTTTTAGGGGATGCAATGGTTGAAAAAATGAAATATCTTTTGGGAGGACATGTAGCAAAATCCTAAGCATATTTGCCAGATAGTCAAGTAGAAGGTTTTAATACAAATGTGAACTAATGTGAAAGGCAAGAGGTAATTTTATTTACACCACATTAGATCTAATAAACTAGATGTAGAAGCTCACTATCTTTTAGCTACTATTCCCATTAAGTATCTAATTGCAATTAGCAAGCTTTGCTTAAGTTCTCATCATCTTAGAATTGAAAGTGGAAGATGGATTCAACTCCCTCAAGAAGAGTGCTTTTGTAAGTTGTGTATACCAGAAGCCCTTGAAGATGACTAACATATATTTTTTTCTTGTGCTATTACTACCCATTTGAGAAAGCGTTATAATGTTATAGCAAAAAGCCTATATGATTTGTTTTTTTATGCCCCCATTAGTGCTTGGTCAATTTGTAGAGTCTATCTTTATTTTTCATGAAAATTTAATATCTCTTCAATGGATCCTATGGATATTTAGACATAATAAAGCTTCATTTCATCTATTTTTTTATGGAAATGATAATGAAAATGAGTAGCAAAAATATAAATATGGACCTAAAGTAATATGTTACTAACTTCAAAGTTAACATTTATTAATAGTTGGGCATTCATGTTACAATCTGTAGTCAAAATTTATTATAAATTGATGGAAAAATGAAGACAAATACAATTGCCAAATTTTCATAAAAAATCTTACGTTATGGCCCTGTATTTTTGAAAATGCATTATATTCCAACTTGTGAAGGCTAAAAGATGCTTTATAGGTTGTAAAAATCATTATTTCCAATTTATATGCTGGGCATCTAGACCCCATATGCTAGCCAACATATGGGGCCAGTGTATGGAATTTGGGCTTTAATCCCATAGGCTGGGCATTCCACTCCCACATGTTGGGCAACATGAGGGATAGTGAATGAAAGTTAAAAAAAATTAGCTAAATTTGCTCATATGCTACCAAAAGATGCCCTGAACACACCAAAATTCGCCAGAAATTTGTCAATAATCATGGTAGAATTTATTAGTTACAAATCAGGACCCAATGGTCTATTTAAACAAGGATTTGCTTTGTCAAAAGGACTTTTGGAAATTTTTGGCATTGAGCTAAACTTAAGACTTTTAGCACATTTGATGAGTCATAAATCTATTGACCCTGATATTGGATATCCCCAATATCGAATACCTGATATCAGAGCCTGATGATAAATCATGTTTTTCATCACTCCGATATCGGGGTGGCTGCGATATCGGGTACATGATATTGAGTATGCGATATCATGGCCCAAGATGTGATATCATACATTCGATATCGCAGGGT
This sequence comes from Gnetum montanum, assembly GCA_015680685.1. Taxonomy (NCBI): domain Eukaryota; kingdom Viridiplantae; phylum Streptophyta; class Gnetopsida; order Gnetales; family Gnetaceae; genus Gnetum; species Gnetum montanum. Next base: position 1,068,883 of record MNCI01011140.1, on the reverse strand, counting down.
TACTCCTAGGTATGTAAATACAATGCCCAAGCTCACAATTGTGAGTAAGTTTTTGGCAATCAAGTAGCAAAACTCTTACAATTTGTCCATTTGAAAGTTAAAATATTTTCCAAGTGCCCGCAGCAGGAGGTCTAAGTGTAAACGGATCTTTATTCAAGCATTGATGTACCTGAGCACACCATTGTGTTGGCAATAAAGATGAGCTCTTTGATCCGTTCCTTACAGCACTTGAGATTTTCTTTCTTATGCATTTATATTTCATGCAATTTACATTAATGTTGTTTATGTAGTAATTAATTTTGATTAATCAAGCAACTTATTAAGATACACAAGCACGACCACTTCGAGCATACATGTGACACTTGGTAGCTTAGAAATGATTAGCGTTTGACAGCCCAACAGTGTTTGCACAAAGTTCAGGATGTGTCTGGGAAGTGGGAACGGTTACTTGTGTTAGGCTAGATTAGACCTTAGTTTCCTTAGCAATTAATCGCTTTTACTTTTAATCACTCTTACTTTTATTCTTGTTCTAGGTGAGTAATTCCATAAAAACACAAAACAATAAAAATCATATGCCTTAGTCACACTTAACCATACAATTGCATTACAAGTGGGACTGGGAAGACAACAAACGAACAACATGCACACACTATTTAGCTATAGTGTACTTAATAACTATAGTTTACGGAATTTGACCAGATTGTACGTGAATGCTTGTGATTTATATGGTTGGGCGTAGGGGTACCTTGTTGCCCATCATTGGCACCATTGCCAGGGACTGTAGTTCTTCATGTGCTATCTAAACCTAGCGAAACTTAGTAACCTCATTGTTTGAACCCTAAGAGTCAAATTCTATGAAAACAAAAATTATTATCATTAAATTAAATCTTAATTGCACACTGTTTATTAACACAAAATGTCTTCTTCTCATAAGAGCTCATCTCCACCCAGGGCAGTTCAAGTGGCTCAACAATACCGGGTGGTATATGCTCATCCCGATGAGTATGTACCAAACTTTACCTTCATCTTGCATCAAGATGAACTAATGTGGTGGCACGATATGGAAGGCAACATTGTGTTACCACCTGACCAATCTGTTCTAGTAATGCTCCAACATGCTTGCATGACACGAGCTTCAACATCTCCATGGAGAATATGAAATGCGAGATCATGACTCAAGGAATTATCATTCCACTAAAGCACAAAAATTAAGGGATCGATAGTTGGAGCACCAACACAAGCTTGTGAAGGGCAAAGGGCCAAATATCTTTCCACCTCCACTTGATCCAATTGATGAAGGTGATCATTTCTTTAATGATTCTCCTCTCTTTGACTTTGTTCAAGGAGCCCTCAACCAAAATGTACAATCCACAATCCATAATCTAGGTTCTGGTCAAAATGGATCCAATGACAAAAATGGATCTAGAGAAGCAAGTCAAGAAAAGGGGGACAAAGGAGATCATGATCACGATCGTGGTTACAAGCATCAAAGGAAGGGTGATAGGCATTAGCGCAGTGTAAGTATCCCTTCTTCTTCCCCTTCATTGTCATTGTCTTCTTCTTCATTTAATTTAGATCATGGCTACAAAAGAAATAATTGTGATGGAGGTGATCGACAAGAATAAAACAATAGAAGGGACCATCGGGACAGTTGTGACCAAAGATGTGGGCAATCCAAAGAGGCCCATCCTCAAGAAAGAAGGGCTAGTAGGGAACATCGTAGGCACCACCATCATGGCCTTGAAGAGCCTCTACTTGCTACTTGGGGCATGTTAAATATTGCAAAGGCTGTGAGGATTCCAACCAAGCATGTGAAGGATAGTAGAATAAAGAGGCTTGATATGAACAATGTTCCTTGGTTCGAGGGAGGATATGATGCTGATTCGCAAAATCATCTTCAGGCCTTCCAAGATGCATGTGCCTTGTAGAATATTGAAAATGACTGGCAAAAGCTAAAATTATTTCCAAGGATGCTTATAAAGGAAGCAGAAAATTAGTATCGATCCTTGGAACCAAAATCAATCAGGCGGTGGAGTATGATGTTGGAATTATTTAATGACAAATATCAAACGTACTCCTGAGTATCCAATCTAAAAAATTCAAGGGTGGAAACAAGGGAATCATGAGCCCTTGGATGCTGCTATTGGCCAATACTACTCTCTGTTGCATAGGTGTCCCAACCATGGATGCTCTCAGCTTGATCAGCTTCACCATATCATAGACAAGTTGAGGTCTGAAACTAGGAAAACCCTTGGCATCTATGCCCAAGGGAGATTGATAGAGTTAAGTGCTTGTCAGATTCAAAATTAATTGAGTAGGTAGCCAAGGAGGAGGGAGAGCTGAGAAAACATGAAAGTGTAGAAGAATACAATAGGGATCCTTCTATTCAGAAAAATGAGGTTCAATTTTGTGACAATGAGGATAAATTCACCAGAGATGAGGTGGTAAATCAGAAAACCTTGCCATTCCAAAAATTGCAATCAGAAATCATGGCTAAGGTTGATCAATTATGGGACTCCATGGATAATAGGTTTCAAGCTGTTCTAAAAATTGTTGAAGAGTCCAAGAAGCAAAGCGATGAGCGAGAGCATCAGAGATGTAAGGAAGCTAAACGTACCATATCTAAGGGTAAAGGTAAAATGCCTGCAATAGCAATGGCTGTGGATAGTGATTTACATGATGATGTTGAATGTGATATTTGCTAGTATGAACATCCTAAGAGATGTTGTCCAGTTATATCACACCTGTAGGAATCTGGGGTGTATGCCTTACATCCAAAACTTGTACAAAGGAAAATACACAAAATATTGTCTTATCCACAAGGCAATCCTTGATAGTTCCACTAATCATAGCAATACTATCCAAGTGGAGCTCCTCCACAACTCTATGAATTATACCAGTAGTGGTAACAACCACAATCATGGGCATTACCACCTCCAAAACAACAATACCCTTACTGACAACCAAATCTCTATGGTTACTATGTTTAGCAACCTTCATCTCCAAGGGACTCCTCTGGTCATACTGCTACTTACCAATCTCACTAGTACCCTCTTGAAACATACCAATCATCCTATTCAAGGAGGGATGCCACTTACTACCCTCAAGCACCTCCTATTCCTACACAACTACCACCTGCTTTGTCCATGTAGGGTGAATTGCCTGCACAACCACAGTAAAGGAATGCCACAAGGGTAGTTAATCTGTAATCAGTTAACCCATCCAGTGGGTCGGAACCATGAATAAAGAAAAGACACTTCTTCTGACCTCGCAGTCCATCCAAGCCCTTGGACACATCAGTGGTTGGTAAACCTACTCCTTCACCTTCCTCTATTCCTCTTTATCCAAGTCCCCTTTAAACCAAAATCCCTCTTGAATCCATACTATAATGCTGACACATGCTATATCCGATTGGATTTGAGCTGGTAACTTGCCCAAAAAATTAGCTGATCTCGGGAGTCCCCTAGTTTACTTGCAAATTGCTAGGAATGAGCCTTGTAAAGCTCTTCTTAAATTTGGTTCCAGTGTTAATCTGATCTCGCATAAGATGTACACAATGTGGAACCTTCCTTCTTTGAAGAAGAGTAACATCTAATTAGAACTAGTGGACCAATCCATCATTGTTCCATTGGAACTAGTTGAGGACATTGTCACCACTGTTTGTGGGTGGTCATATCCCACTGATTTTCTAGTAATCAAAATCGAGAACTGCAAGGGGGACTTTCCAATTATTATAAGAAGGGCGTGGTTAAGTATTGTGGATACCAAAATGGGCATTAGAGATCTTTCCTTGAAGATATCAAAAGAAAATGAATTTGGAAAGATCGAGAAGAAGAGAGTTCCATGTATTGTGTACAACGATTTAGGGTGCCATTGTGTGTAGAAGTTATGGTCAGTAAAGTAAACATCTAACTCTACATGCAAGTAGTGTGCACCAGAAGTTGATATCCAAAGATGTTTGTATGCAACAACCACAAAACAAGAAGGCACCCAGTTCCTAACAGCTAATACTAGCAATAGTACGTTATGCATGGAACTAACTAAGGGCCTAATGTATGAGTACGTTGCAAGTATGGATGAACTTAAGCAAGTTCATCACCAGCTCTCTGAAGGAGCAAATGATGATGTCAATTGGGGTGAGCTAGAAATTCCTGACAGTTTTAAATAAGGGCCCCTTGAATTGAAGATGCTATTAGTTGGAATGGAATACATATTTTTGAAAAATGGAAGGCCAGTTATCATTAATGCCAAGCTTGCTATAGAATAGAAGAAAAAGTTGATAAAAGTTGTGGAAAAGTGGTCAGTAGCCTTTGCTTGGTCATATTTTGAGCTCATTGGGATAGATCCAAGGATATGCCAGCATAAGATATACACTAACCCCATTGTCAAGTTGAAATAATAACTGTAGTGACGTTTGAATCCCAAGTTAAAATAGATTATCCAAGAGGAGATTGAACAATTCCTTAAAGCGAGATTCATCTACCCTATCACTGATAGTGAGTGGATCAGTCCACTTGTGATCGTACCAAAGAAAGAAGGCAAATGGCAAGTGTGCATTAATTTCGATTGCTCAACATGGCAACTTTCAAGGATCATTTTCCATTACCTTTCATCGACCAAGTGTTGGACACCATTTCAGGGCACAACTATTATAGCTTTCTTGATGGTTATAGTGGCTATAACCAAATTCAGATTACACTAGAGGACTAGGCAAAGATAACTTTCACAAGTCCATAGGGGACTTTTGCTTATCGACAGATGCCATTTGATCTATGTAATGCCTCAGCCACGTTTCAATGATTAGTTCTTAGCATTTTCCAACAACAGATAGGTAGCAGGGTAGAAGTTTTTATGGATGATTTTTCTACTTACGGAGCTACGTTCAAGCAAGCCCTAGACCATCTTGAGTAGGTTTTGAAAAGATGTGTCGAAAAAAACCTTTGACTCAATTGGCAAAAGAGCCATCTTATGGTCCAAGAAGGCATAGGATTGGGGCATTACATTTCAAAAGTAAGAATCAAGATAGATCCTAAAAAAATAAGGGTCAGCCAAGGAATAACCTATCAACGCAAAACAGTTAAAGAAGTTTGGTCATACTAGCTACTACTAGAGATTCATCAAGAATTTTTCCAAAATTGCCAAGTTGTTGGTAGAATTAACAAAGAAGGATGCATCATTTATTTGGACCCTTGCATGTGAATCAACATTTCAAAGTTGAAGTAAAAGATTGTTGAAACTTCCATTCTTCAAGCACTAGATTGGTCCAGATTGTTTTATGTGATGATTGATGCATCAAATTATGCTTTGGGGGTAGTGCTTACATAGATGGATGATAAAAAATGTCCATATTACATTCACTACACAAGTTGGAGCATCATAGGTGCACAACTGAACTACACCACCACAGAAAAGGAGTTGATGACTGTGGTGTTTGCTTTAGAGAAGTTTAAGCACTATGTGCTTAGCTACAAAGTGTTTGTGCACATAGATCATAGTGTCATTAGATTTCTAATGAACAAACCAACGATAAGCCCCCGTGTCATACAGTGGCTCGTGATTTTGCAAGAATTCGATCTCACAATGGTAGATCATAAAGATGTGGAGAATGTGGTTGTGGATCACTTATCATGACTAAGGTGGGATGACAAGGAGAAAGAGAGCCCTTTATTTGACCAATTCCCTGACGAATCTATCCTTGTAGGTGCTATTAATGCACAAATGCCTAATGAACCAAAATGGTACAACACCATCCTCACTTATTTTCTTAAGTAAGAATTGTTACAAGGGTTGGACACTAGAAAGAAACAATAGTTTCTTCACTGGGTCAAATATTTCATAGAGATTAATGAAAACCTTTACAAGGTTTGTCTTGATGGCTTGGTACACTGGTGTGTCCTTGATGCGGTTCAACTTCATGTTCTTCAGGATGCTCATGAAGGTCCTTGTGGGGGTCATTATTCTGGGAGACACACGACAATAAAAATCCTCATGACAGGGTATTATTGGCCAACAATTTTCAGGGATGCACATCAATTTGTTCGCGCTTGTGATCATTGCCAGAGGGATGGTGGAATGACAGATCGAAGGGAGGGGCCACAACAATGGATACAACCTCTCAAACCATTCAACATTTGGGGCATTGACTTTATGGGTTCCATTGCACCTTTATCAAATGGAAAGGCATATATAATAATCGTAGTTGACTATTGTACCAAGTGGGTAGAAGCAGCAACCGTCATCGACTGTACATCCACCACTGCTGCTTAGTTTGTACAAAAAAACATCATAAATAGGTTTGGTGTACCTCGTGCGTTAATTTCTGATAATGGAACTCATTTTACAAGTGCCACCTTCTGGAAGCTAATGCAATGCTTAGGGGTTGAATATAAATTCATAACACCATATCACCTCCAAGCCAATGGTCAAGCTAAGGTCACTAATTGGGATATTACATAAATTTTAACATGTACCATTAGCAAGTATTGAAGGGACTGGAGCACTAAATTAAATGATGCCCNATAACCTTAAAAATACAAATATGTAAAATAAAGATGTAAAACAAAGAAGATGAAAATAAAAAGTTGTAAACCCAAAAATGTGAAAAACAAAAAAGTCAAAAACTAAGGAGCCACTAAGGTGTTAGTATGGGTGGCCATCTCCCCCATGACTAAGTTGGAAGGGAGAGATCCGAAATATTGAGCGTGGTTGTCCATCTAACGAGGTGTTTATTTTGTTGGTTGGCTTGAGCTCATGGAAAGGTTTTATTTGTTGAATGTTGACTAATTATTTTTTTTCTAGGCTATCAAGTTTGTAAATGATCATGGCCCTAGATGAAAATGTCTCATCTATGATGTAAGGCCCTTTTAACAATGTTTAAAATTTGGTTTGTTGGGGTACATGTGCAAGATTCCAATAGAGAACCTTGTCTCCTAGTTGAAACTTGACTTTTCTTATTTTGAGGTCATGGCATTTCTTGTTGAATGCCTTATGCATTTCNGATCTCTCCCTTCCAACTTAGTCATGGGGGAGATGGCCACCCATACTAACACCTTAGTGGCTCCTTAGTTTTTGACTTTTTTGTTTTTCACATTTTTGGGTTTACAACTTTTTATTTTCATCTTCTTTGTTTTACATCTTTATTTTACATATTTGTATTTTTAAGGTTATTGGTTTTCCCTTAGTTTTTGTTTTACACCAATGTTAATATATTCAATATTTATTGTCTACATTTTGACTTTCTTTTATCGTTATGTTGCTTGTGTTTGATGTGTTTCTCTACTTTTTCTGCTAATAAGGTGTTAGGTACAATGGTAATGCACTACTCAATGGTGGTATGATTTATTTGTAATTTGATTGTTGATGTCTAGTTTCTGACTTTGAATGTCATTACTGATGACTGGGACATGGTTTCTTTTCATGAAATAGGAAGTGAGTCCACATCATCCACCCATCCATATACTCTATGGTTTTCCTTGTTTTGGAAATGAGCAGTCTCTTCTTTATTAATACAAATTTAATAAATTATGACTTGTGTAGTTTTTGGAATTGGGAAGGAAGCAAAGGTTTGGATAGGATGTAGCTTGAAAGGAATGTGGCATTCTTTGTGCTTTTCTATTTTCCTATGTGTAGGAGTGTTCTCGTAAGCTTCTCACTGTTCTGCATCATTTCATAAAAGGAAGTCAAATAAGTCCTTGCATAGTGTGGTCCTCATCACCAAAAATAAAAAAAATAAAAAAGATGAGAATTCAAAGCACACCCATTAGACAAAATAAAAGCGAAAAATGCATGGGTCTTTGCATGGTGTGGTTCTCATTCAAAAAAAAAACATGGAAATTCAAAGCATACCCCTTAGACGAAATAAAAAGGGCTACAAGCATTGGTTATGAGACTTATCTTGTCTCCTCTAACTAAGGCCCTTTCTCACTTCCTATCTTCGCTCCAATTTGGAATGGTTGTTGTTTTGTGGGAGCATTCTTGTGTCTCAGGGAATGGACTTACCTTAGAATGTCGATGCGAAGTCACTGAAAGTGGTTGGTTTTAATCTAGACTAAGGAAGGATCCTACCAAGTCAATTAATCACAAACTCCACAAGGGACTATATGTGAACATAATTAGGAACTCCATTCTACTTTCTCTATTATCCATCTATGCTTTCCATGTCTCACCTCACTGTCAATTTCATGTTTTGATTCAATGTTTTGGTTTGATATGTCGGGATTCTTAGTTAGTTACTTTCGGGTTTTTTTGCACTTAACTTTCCATAACCATTAATCATCCATGGAGTCCACCAACTCCTTGGTTTGAAGTTATGAAAGGGCATAAAAGGCCTGTGCCTACTTTGGGGAGGACCCACTTACATATCTTTTGGTTTGGTTAAGTTAAGTTCTTCACCCTTAGACATTGTTACAATCAAATTCTTTTTATTTACCCCATCTATGTCATCTAATTGTACACACCTTCACAACTATTTGTAATGAACTCCTTTTTATTATTGTGAATACCCTCTTTCTAGTGCTCCTTGTATCAAGCTTTTTCTGAATTATATGGATCGCTTCTCTTATTTAACCCATTCTTTAATCTTTCCACTAACAATATCAAGCAATCAATCTATCATAATCACAACTTGGTTAGATAAAATCATTGATGAGACAAGGTATTCAGCCACTATCTATTGTACTATATATATTAATCCTTGGTTTTGTTGTGATTACAGTGGGAAGCGTGGACTGGAAGTGGGAGTGTCATCACCAAGGAGGATGCAACCATATCACTTGTGGGAGATTGTTCATGACCGCTGGATCTCTTCTACCTCTCCCTCATTCTTCTATTGCCTAGAAGGGTTGGATGTCCTTCAGATCCATTGGTGTTCTTTCCTATTATCATGAACACCAATTTTGTACACAAGTGTAATATTGTATGCTTGGGCACTTTTGTATTTGTCTTTTTTATTGTGTCACTTTGCATGTTAGTCAAATAAGTTTATATACCCTATTATATTTTGTAAAGGACTTGTTCCTCTTCTTTTGTACTCAAGGACAAGTTTTCATTTAGTTATGGGGGTATGATAAATCGTGTTTTTCATCACTCCGATATTGGTGTGGTTGTGATATCGAGTACACGATATTGTGGCCCAAGATGCGATATCATACATTCAATATCGTAGGGTTACTCCTGGGTCTATAAATACAGTGCCTAGGCACACAATTGGGAGTAAGTTTTTGGAAGTCAAGTAGCAAAACTCTTGCAGTTTGTCCATTTGAAAGTTAGAATATTTTCCAAGTCCCCACAATAGGAGGTCTAAGTGTAAACGGATCTTTATTCAAGCATGGATGTACCTGAGCATACCATTGTGTTGGCAAAAAAGACGAGCTCTTTGATCCATTCCTTGCAGCACTTGATATTTTTTTTCTTATGCATTTATATTTTATGCAGTTTACATTAATGTTGTTTATGTAGTAATTAATTTTGATTAATCAAGCAACTTATTAAGATACACAAGCATGACCCCTTCGAGCATACGTGTGACACTTGGTAGCTCGGAAACGATTAGCATTTGATGGCCTAGCAATGTTTGCACAAAGTTCAGGATGTGTTCAGGAAGTGGGAATGGTTACTTGTGTTAGGCTAGATTAGACTTTAGTTTCCTTAGCAATTAATTGCTTTTACTTTTAATCACTCTTACTTTTATTCTTGTTCTAGGTGAGTAATTCCATAAAAACACAAAACAATAAAAATCATATGCCTCAGTCACACTTAACCTTACAATTGCATTCCACAAGTGGGACTGGGAAGACAATGATTGAATAACACACACACACACACTGTTTAGCTCTAGTGTACTTAATAACTATAGTCTACAAAATTTGACTGGATTGCACGTGAATGCTTATGATTCGTATGGTTGGGTGTAGGGGTACCTCGCCGCTCATCACCCAGGAAGTGATGTCAGATATATGATATCGTCTCCTCCATGCTAGCCTATAAATGTAGCACTTGGGTGCACGGTTGGGACACAATATAGAAAAAATAGTTTTAGTTTCAGTTTTTAGTTAGCTTCTTCATAGATTATTTTTCAGTCCTATTATTTCCTAGTGCATGCTTGCAGTGTGATGTTTGTGATTGTGCAACACTTTTGTTCAAGTGTGACGTACTTGAACACATTACATGACTGGAAATAAAGATCAAGATTAATTCCATCATTGTCACATTCACTTAGATTTATTATTTCTTTAATTATTTAATTGTTTAATTATTTACTATTTTCTTTAGTTAATGTTTCCATTATTGCTATTTACTATTCTTATTATTAAGCGGAATGAGTACGACTTAATCATGAGCCCTTAAGTGTAAGTACTTGGTAACCCAGTGACGTATGTTTGGCAATCCCAATGGTAGTTATATGAAGTCCAAGGCATGTACGGATGATTAGGGATGGATATTCATTGCACATAGGCTAGTTTAGATCTTATTTTTCATTGTTCATTAGATTAGTTAATTTATCTTTTTATCATCATTAGGAGCATCATAGAATTAGACAACATCATATGCCTCACTTTAGACTAAACCATACATGACAAAGCTACCACTAGTCCAAGTGGGAAGACAACGAACTATAAATAAGCATAATGATTTACATGCACAACTAATTCAATCCACAAAATTTGATTGGATCATGTGTGAATGCTTGTGATTCGTATGGTTAGACATAGGGGTACCTCGTCACTCATCATGGGCACCGCTACTAGGGATGGTGCTAGTTATCTAGATTAGTTATATTATACACGCTCATTGTAAAGGTATTAATGATATATCCTTTAGAAAATATTAAATCACATACACCATAAGCCAACAACAATGTCTCTTTCATAAGGAAGCGACAATGCACTGTATAACAAAAACATTCATTAGAGAACTAATGAGATATATTGTGAGGAAAATTGGAGTGACCAACCTTATGTAGGGGTTTGTTATGTTCATGACCACCTTGACGACACTCAAAGGCTACATTCACCCAGGGAAAACAATCTTGAAGGAGATGATGTAAGTCTTAAACTAGGAGAGGCCTCAAGGCCTAAGACCTCCTCGAAACCAAGAAACAATAAATTTAGGGACCCTGGGAAACACCATAGAAGCCATGGCAATCCTTCTAGTTCTTCATCTTCCTCTTTCCTTTCAACATTTAGTTTTGATGAAGATGAATGTAGGTATGAAGATAAAGCTCCACTAAAGGGTCAGAATAGAAACAAAAATCAAACCCACAGGAACACTCATAGTCATCAACATGAACATAGACAAAATTGTTACAATTAACCGAATAGAAATTTTCATCACAACCTATATAATGATGATGAACTATTTTTGGCCATTCGGAGCCTAATGTAGATCATAGAGGTAGTTAAGATATCTCGTAGGCATTGCAAAGAGAGTCGCCTACCCAAGCTTGATATGAATAATATTCCTAAATTTGTAGGAGGCTATGATTTAGATCCACAACATCATTTACAAGCCTTTCATGATGCCTATATTTTCTACAACATTGAAAGTGGGTGGCAAGGATACTGATTGATACAACCCAAGTGTGATATAGATCATTAAAACCAAATTCAATCCAATGATGGTCCACAACGTTGGAACTCTTCAACAAGAAATACCAAACCTATGTGAGGGTGTCCAACTTAAGGAGACAAATCCAAGGATGGAAGCAAGGACAACATGAATCCTTGGACATGGCCTTAGATAGATATTATTCCCTACTGAATAAATGCTCAAGCCATGGTTTCTCTGAGGAAAGGAAACTACTTCATCTCATAGATGACTTCATAATGACATAAGGGAGACCCTTGGGATGTATGCACCATGTCAATTATATGAGCTACAAGCCCACCAGATTTGAGAACTAGTTGAGCATGTGGCAAAAGAAGAAGGAGAGATATGCAAATGGGAGAATGTCAACAAATATCAGTGGGACCTAACTCTTTAATATAAGGAGGTCCATATCTATGGTAAGGAGAAAGAAATTGCTCTCGATAAGCTAATTTTGCAACAAACCTTGATGATATAGAAGTCTATTGATAAACTTGAGGCAAATTTTAATAGGATGTTGAAATGGATATATGAAAACATTACAACTCTAAAAAAAATGGTTGACAAAAGTGAGGCTACAAACTTAACCACAAAAGAAGATAATGGATGTGACATCTACATATATGAACATTAGTAAGGCCATTGCCCTAGTCTTGTTGCATCTACATGAGTATTGGGTAGGTGCCTTAAATCTGAAGTTTGTATAGAAGCATATGTCTGAGAGATTTCCTCTTCCACATGGTAATTATAGATAGCCTCACAACTAATCGCACTCTCCTAAGGGGACTTATTAATAGCCTTGACATGGTTGTCAACCATAGTGGAATCATCCACAATTATGGGGGAGGCCACTACCAACTCAGCCCTATCCTTCTTATTCATTAAAAATATACAGATATTATGTTCAACACATTATTTCTCCAACTAGTTCTACATCGTCTACTTCAAATTGCCACTATTCCTCTCTTGAGTACCATCAACCCATGACATCTTCAGAGGGATCACCACCTCACACCTCTTACCATTCATCCTACCCTCGATATTCTCATCCTCCACCTCATCACATGCCACCACCAAGGACACAAGAAATTTTTGCACCACAATATGAACAAATGAATGCCACTTGTGTTGTGAATGTGCATAGACATGTTGATACCAGTGGATCTCAACTGCAATGTAGAAAATGCCCCTTTTGGAGGCAAGTCCATAAGTCGAAGTAAACCATGCATGGATCCACCACATCATCCAAGCTAGCACAATGTCAAATTGGTGCAATGCCTCCCTTTTCACCACCATCGTTTTAGGATCTTACACACAAGCCATCATCCATCATTACTCCAACTCCAAACATAAGTAATGAATCAACAAGTGTGGGGAGACCAACAAATCCATGCATATCATATCATGATCGAGGGTGCAATCATGGGCTAGACATTTGTCACGATTTCTATCATGATAACACACTGCATTTGTTACAATCTCACTCATACCTCAAGTGTGTGACCAACAATTTGTCTACCTAGCCACCACAACATCAATAGACACCCAGGGGTTTGGGCATGAATGGTTCCCAATATTTTATACATGCATGGATCCTACGTATCTACTTATTAATCCTTGTCATAGTCAAGTATTTAGTCATGGGGGTTACCCCCCATTCTAATGTTCATGATTCTTAAGTATTTTTCATCTTTTTGTTTTACACTTTTTTTTCATTTTCTCATTTTTTGATATAATTTTTCCTATTCCTTTCAAATTTTTCAATTTGTTGTTTTGATCTTCTTTGTTAGTAATCTTGCTTGTGAATAAAATGATCATGTTGCCCATTGAGGTGAGGTTTTCTTTATGTTGTCAAGTCATAAGGGACTAGTTATTCTAACATTAAGACCATGTTATCCATCCACTCATTCCATTAATAAGAAGTTCCTGCTCTGGTCATAATGAGATTTTTTTCATATCCAATCTAAAAATAAATCCATAATCATTGTGTTAGGGCAAAAGAGTGTAGAACTAAGGTAGAATGTAAAGGGTGTGACATCAAGGGATTTGTTGATTCTCTTTAGTTACTTCTGTATGTTCTATCATGTTGCTGAGGTTGTAATTATATCCTTGTAAATCTAATGAAAAATGGAAGTAAGAGTATCATAAAAAGGCACTAAATAAATTCTGTGAGTCCCATTAGAAAGACATGTACCCATGCTTGAAGGTTGGTGGCTTCTTAGCACTTCCATAAAAAAATGTGTGCTATAAATAAGCACCTCCCTTGGACAAAACACCAAGTGATGTTACTCCTTGAAACTGTGATAGTGTTATGGTTGTCTACCGATGTGATGAAATGATGTGATCTCACTGTAATGTGGTTTGGACTTGGTTTGAATCTTGAAAAGGACTCATGATTATTTACCCATTAATAACACACAAGGTTTCATTGTGCCCATGGTAAGATACCTCATGTTCCAATTTCTACAATCCTTTCTATAGTCCATCTCATCTCGATGTCTATGTGATCCTAACTTGTGGTTTTGTGTAACATAGAATTATTATCTCAAATTAGTGGTTTTAACATGCATGTTTTGTTGCATCGGTATGCGTTGCATTCAACCCCTTTAGTGCCTATAGACATTTTTAAGTGTGGTTACACAAGGGCATCATAGGTTAGAGTCTACTTTAGGGAGGACCACTTGTGTAATTTTTTATAACTTGTACTTATTTAATACAACCACATCATTCTTAACCTTCCAAGTGCTTAATTTTTACCTTTTTTTGTTTCCCTTCTCATGTAACTTGATCCACCCATAACCTTGATTTCAATGCCCTTTTTCTTGCTTCCTCCAAAGCTTTTCACATCAACAACTCCATCTTCCAACACTTCTAGTGCCTCAAACAGATTTTTCCACTTACCCTAGAACTATGGACCTAACCTCAAACCTTCCAACCATCATAGAGCTTCATTTCCCATGCTTAGTACCCCCATGAGTTTCTTATTCATGGACCCCAATATCGAGTACTCAATATTGGAAGGGATGCGATGTCGGATACTCAATATTAGGTCACATAAAACCTATATATATGATCCCATGATGCCCAAACTTCATTCTCATCATTTACATCTAGGGGAGTTGTTCAAATTTTCTCTCATGACTCATAGCTTTGTGCACCCATTTTTCACTTGTGATATTAGGCTCTCTATTGCTCTGATTTTTGTGCTGTCTGAACCTATCTGAACCTAGAGTGTTCCAGTTAGTCATTTGAGAGGGGGGGGGGGGAGAAGTGCGGCTTGCATGGGAAACTTGTTCTAATTTTTGATAATTTGCTAATGCCTAGAGGGTATTATAAGGGTAAGACCATTAAAAACCATAAGTGTTATATTGAAAAATCAATCGTGGTAAAGTCAGAGGCATTAATCTTTCCACCCAAGGGACCATAACCATTATAATAAGCCACACATAAGGAAAAAGGAACCGATTACAAAGGGTTGTAAAAGAAGATAAACACTCTTTGGGGTTTTTCTTGAAAAATTTTGTAACTTTGCAATCATATGAACTAAGAACTTAATGAATTAGGATCAAAAGTATGGTATACATCTGTTAATGGTAACTATTGACAACTTAGTAACACTCAACCTTTGCTTGATTATAGATGGCCCCAAAATAAGGTGCATAAGGAGAACCCTCACACCAAGTAGCCAAGTGCCTATAAGGTGGCCAAGGCTAATGAGGGAAATGTGTGGGGCACAAGGAGCAAGAAGCCCAATCATGCAGCATTCATCAAAAGGCTCCTATCACAGGACTGTTGATCCAGGAAGAGGTTGTAGAACCATAGGCCCTCGTGTAGGGACAATGTCTCACATTGTCCCCTAAATGTCTTGAGGCCATTTGAGAAAAGTCCATGTTGACCATGGTCATCATGGAGATGAAATTCAAACTATTTATGGAGTTTTCTTCAAAAGCAGTTTGGACACAACTTTAGGGATCATGTTTGTGGTCCATTCTTTCAGAAATTGATGAGCGGTACCTTGGTGAGACTCACCAATTTTGGCATAACAAACATGAAGACACCATTGTAAACATCTATGGAGTTAATGTCTCTTTCTTAGTCAAGGCAATTACAACAACTCTTAATTTGCCAAATGAAGGGGCTAAGGTAGCCCATCTATCCACTGGGTCTGATCCCAATACCAGGATGTTTTGGCTAAGACAGACATACAACAAAGAAGACAAAACATATCATAAACTAACTTTGGAGGAGAGGACACATTTTAAGACTGGTACATACCATCTCTTTCCAACCAAGGAGCTTAATAGGATCTCAACATTTATAGTTAGGGGAAGTGCTATTTTAATGGGCAAACACATGATCAACCTTCCCTAATTCTACTTCACCAAAATTCAGAGGTGGTTCAAAGAGAAAAAGGCAGGGAAACCAACACACCCATTCCCTTTCCTAATTAGAAAGTTATGCAAACATGTTGGAATCTTGGGGTATATGAATTATATCCTCAAGAAGGTTCAAAACACCTTTTTCACAGAGCTCCTAAAACTTGCAACACCAAGAAAAGATCTTGGTGAATTACAAGAAGTGGAAAAGGAAGTAGAGCCAAAGTAGAAGTACAACATGAGTCTAAATAGCACCCAAAAACACAAGATCCACTACCACCACCACAAGATTACAAGCCCTTAATGAGCCATTTACAAAAAATTTCTAAAGTTATCAGTTGGGGAAGCAGAGATGAGTCTAATCTCTTTAGAGTAATCAATGATGCCATGTAGTCCATCATTTCAACCGATCCAACATGGGTAGAGATCTCATTACAATTAGGAGAAAGATCCCAATGGTCTAGGTAAATCTTTGAAGATGACACATCCTTCCAAGTGATGCTTGAAATTGGAGAAGGTGCCACAATTGTGGTAATGCAGCATCAGGATGTGATAGGCATAGCGGAAGGGATTACAAATCACATCAAAGAATCGTTTAATATGCCTATTGTGTCTGTAGTAGATTTTACTAGGGCCAAAGATGCATAGATGTTAGTTGGAACTTTGATGACTCTTGTGGTGCATGAGGATGTATTGGATCAACTGCTGTAGATGGGGCAAGTGATGACTACTTTATTTGATATTCCTAGTGATGCCATTGTAGCACAGTCAGACCTCATTGCTACCAAGGGAAAGCTAGTTATGGCTAAAGTTAGTATATAGCATGCAGACATAAAAGTGAAAAAGTTACAACAAGAGCCGACTACCCTGAGAGCTGAATGATAGGATCATGTCTGGTTTGTTGCATTTGATCAGCCAGAAAAATTTAGGATGGAGAAGTTGGACAAGCTAACTGAGCAGAACAAAGCTATAGAGCAAGAGAAGAAAAAGGTGGTCTAGAATGCCTCTGCTACTGATGCATAATCCCAGGCTTATAAAAAGGCATTGACTGTTGCACAAGAGAAAAACAAGTAGTTGGTTGCTGAAAATTCAAGGTTGATCATAGTTGAAAAGCAAAAGAATATTCTAGAAGAAAGTGTCCACTAGTTGAGAGAATAATTGATGAGGGTTAACTAAGATATCAATAAATTGGCCAGAGAAAATATAACCCTCTCAATGGAGGAGGTCTACGCTATTCCACAAAAGTCTACAATAGAAATCATTGCATGGCAAAGTAAGGTCAAGAAGCATGAAAAATTGAAGGAACACTTCTACAACTAAGTATGCATGTATAAGCAAATTAATGAAAAGGAAATCCAGATGGCTAAAGTTCACATTGGGTCCCTGTTAGCACAAAATCCTAAGTGGCAACCAATTTTGGATAGCTATGCATTGGTCTAGCAAGCAAAAGTAAAGAATAAAGGCCTACAAATCAAAGATTTAAAAGAATATATGGTTTTGGATAACCTCAGATATGCCAACCTTGCCAGGTTAATAGTAGGTTGACCTCAAAACGAGCTAGAGAAATAGGTAGTAATCACTTATGCATTATATGAGAAAGAGTTTACAGATAGAAAAGATGATTTGCAAAAGCTCCATGTGGAAAACCTAGAATTGAAGGTGGTTAAAGCCACCTACCACAGATAGAGGGATGTTACCTTAGACCTAGCTTAGAGATTGATAGATTATCACAAATTGAGAGACAAAGCTAGGGCCTTTGAAGAAGAATGATGGCAATTTGCACCCTGGTACATGAAGGCCAATCAAATGTTTCTATAGTTGCCATGCCCTTGGGATGCACCAGGGCCAGTAGACATTGGTTTAGCAACTTGGATGGTACATGACCCAGGGATGAAAGAAGAAAAGTTGCAGGCATTACTTAATCACTAGAAATTTCACAAGCCTGGTGACAAAGAGAAGCAACCAATAGAGGAGCCACCACCTCTGGGCACTACATGAGCTCTCTAGTTTTTGTCTTGTAATATGGTGTTCCATTTTTGTACTACACCACTACAGCATGTAAGAGTCAATTATTTTGTTTTTTGTTGAAGTCAGTCAATAATTCCATACCTTCCTAATATTTTGTAAAGAACTGGTTACTCATTTTGTTTAACTTAAGGATGAGTTTTCATTTGGTCATGGAGGTATGATGAGTCATAAATCTATCAGCTCCGATATCAGATATCTAATATTGGAGCCATAATATCAAATACTCGATATTAGAGCCCAAGAAGCGATGTCAGATATCTAATATCATCTCGTCCATGCTAACCTATAAATACAACACTTGGGTGCATGATTAGGACACAATATAGAAAAACTAGTTTTAGTTTTTAGTTAACTTCTTCGTAGATTGTTTTTCAGTCCTATTATTTCCTAGTGCATGTCCGTAGTGTCATGTTTGTGATTGTGCAACATTTTTGTTTGAGTGTGATGTACTTGGACATGTTACATGATTGGAAAAAAAAAGATCAAGATTACTTCTATCATTGTCACATTCACTTAGATTTATTATTGCTTTAGTTATTTAATTATTTAGTTATTTACTATTTTCTTTAGTTAATGTTTCCATTTATTACTATTTACTATTCCTGTTATTAAGCAGAATGAGTACGACTTAGTCATCAGTGCTTCAGTGTAAGTACTTGGTAACCCAGTGATATATGTTTGGCAATCCTAGCAGTAGTTATATGAAGTCCAAGGCATGTATAGATGATTGGGGATGGATATTCATTGCACATAGGCTAGTTTAGATCATATTTTTTCATTATCTTAGTTAATTTATCTTTTTATCATCATTAGGAGTAGCATAGAATTAGACAACATCATATGCCTCACTTTGGACTAAACTATACATGATAAAGCTACCATTAGTCCAAGTGGCAAGATAGTGAACTATGATCAAAGCATAACAATTTAGATGCACAACTAGTTCCATCCATGGAATTTGACTAGATTATGTGTGGATGCTTGTGATTCATACGGTTGCATGTAGGGGTACCTCATCGCTCATCAACAGTGCATTTCCATAAGTCTGCAACCATTTTCTCCCCCAGCATAGAGCATCTAGAGCAAAGTAGGCCTATAGCAAGCAAAGTTTGAGAGTAGATTAGGGAAGAACAAGTGCAGATCTGGTAGCAGAATACACCCTACTACCTACATTGGGCATCAAAGATATTCCTATGTTCTCAAGTTTTTTACAACCTAATCTGTATTTCCTAAACATTTATTTTTTTTGCATTAATACAAATTTTTAGTTTTACTTTGTTTTGATACATTATATTACTTATTTTTGTGTTCTTGTTCTCAAATCTATCACTTGCATACATTTTTTGTTTTATTTTCTCATTGGTAATAGATCTTTAAGTCCATGGGTGATCGACAAGACCATTTAAGATGCTCTAGATCCTTTTTGAGGCATGTTGGATTTAGGGTTAGATTATTCCGTGGTGAAATTTTTGGATCTCCAACACTGAGTTTTTTAGGCACTACAGTTTTTGGCCCTAGAGGGAGAGCCTCCATTCAACTTCATAGAACCCCGTTGCAGAAATTTTTCCGTTAGTGTTAGCTTTAGCTTTCATACTTGCAACTTGTCTTAGCTTAGTTTCAACCTGCAAATCCATTTTGGGTTTTCCCAATACCAATGCTACACCTATAATCTAGTTTGGCATAATTTCTATTTTAAAATTGGTGTTGGGCTTTTCCTAAGCCCAATATGTGGCCTATATTTAGTTTTTCTTGATTTGCTAATGTTTTTTGTAAAGTGTTGGATTTCCTAAAACCCAATGTATAGCCTACAACAAGTTCAGTCATTTTTTTTTAATTTTTCTATCAAGTACCAGGTTTTGTAAAACCTAGCATATAGCTTGCAACCAGTTTTGCCAACATTATTTTTTTTCATCAAGTATTGGATTTTCTAAAACCTAGCTTATTACTTGCAACAAACCTACACTTTTGACTATATTGAAATTGTGTTTTGGATGTGCACAAAGTCTAGCATATAAACTACAACCTATTTTAGCCTTTACGTTTGCAAAAGATTTATTTTTAGTTTTTGATGAGCAACGAAGTACCCCCTACACCCAACCATATGAATCACAAGTGTTCACGCATGATCTGATCGAATTCTATGAATAGGACTAGTTGTGGCATCTAGATCATTATGCCTTGATTGTAGTTTATTGTCTTCCACTTGGACTAGTGATAGCTTTGTCATGTATGGTTTAGTCCAAAGTGAGGCATATGATACTTGATGTTTTTGTGACCTTATGCTACTTCTAACAATAATAGAGAAATTAATTATTTAATCTAATTAACAATGGAAAGTAAAGTCTAAATTAGGCTACGAGTAATAAGTGTCCATTCCTAGCTTCTTCTACATGTCCTGAACCCATGTATCCACTACTGGGATTACCAAGCGCTACGCTACTAGGCGAACCAAGCAATAACCCTATTTGGATTACCAAGAGAATACGTGTTTACACTTGAAACAAGTCATGCTCATTCCACCAATTTATTAATGCATATGGAAATGTAAATATTAACTAAGTACATGGAATATAAATTACATTAAAAGTAAGTTCAATCTAAGTCAAAGTAATGTAATGAATAAGAATTAATCTCAATCTTATTTAAATTAATGAAATGTGTCTAGGTACATTGCCACTTGAATAAGATGTCATACAACTAACTTAGATCCACACTGTGGGCACTTATTGACTATTTTCTAAGACTACGGAATAAAACTACAAGCGTTTTGCTACTATATTAACTAAAGAATGTTAATACATGATGGGAGAATGTGTATTTATAGGATTTATTGTGGAGTTGTGTTGACATGGCCTCATAAACACAACAAACACTACATTGACAAGGAACACCATGTTAACAAGGCTACGTCAATGAGGACCCGTCCATGCGGCCATGTTAATGGGGGTCCATTGACGTGACACTTTGATGCTTCATCATAGCCCCACAACTGAATGAAAACTCGTCCTCAAGTTCCTTTACAAAATTTGGAAGGTATGAGATTATTGACTAACACTTGACATAACAAACTAACATAACAAAACTGAGTGCCACATTAAAAAATTTTATTCTACTAGATGCATACAAAATGATAGAGTGACAAAAAGACTAGACAAACACTGAAGTTTACAAAATTTACAGAGGTCTTCAAAAATCTACTGAAGATGATTCTTCTTTTACCATTAGTGGTGGCAAACTTCCAACCTTGATTGTTATGTTGATGCTTCTCTGGTTATGTAGAACATTCTAAATGAATGAACTAAAATTTCTTCTCATCATCCCATGGATCTAGCAAACATGTGATGCTTGAGTTGCTATCTTATATGTATTACAATTTGTCCATGCGCATATCCTTTTTTGTCCCCCTCTTAGCTTTATTTTCGTGCCTGGTAAAAGACCTTCTTTCTTAGGCATTTTTTTAACATCACTTGTAGTCACCAAAGGATCAACATTAGTTTTGGTAAGATTTCCTTAATAAGTAACCCTTTTTGGATCCCTTAGTTTTCATTTAAGCACAAGGTGATGATGACGTACTATGCCTAAGGCTTTGAGGTAACTAAAATCATCAAGCTATTCACATTATTTTGATTAATTACTATTAGTTACCATGATGTTCAAAAATAGGATGTTAGAAAAATTTCAAAGTGGACATCCCTAGCCTCCATGACTAATAAGTGTAACTCTGAAAGCACACAAGTTTTCAAACAATTGAAACTAAAGGTCTGATTCAGAAGATGAACAAGAAATATTAAAATTGAAGGATATTTTAATAGAAAAGGAGGAAAAGGTAAAAAGATAATTGAAAGTGATGATAAGTAGTCCCAAAATTATGCATAAATTTAGAGAAACTGTCATTGATGTTCTGGACAATGTAAAGGTTAGTTCAAAGCCATGATCAACAAAAGTTATGCAAGTGGGTCCTTCCCAAAGCAAGATTCTACCATAATGCCCTTACATAACCACTTTTTTAGATGTCCATGGGCACTTGAGAAGTTAAATGTAGATCATGCCTTTATTCCAAAAAACATACAACTGTCATGGTTGGGATGTTGCACTATACTACACAAAACCAAAAGGATCATAATTGCATGCAATAGTAAGGTGAATAATGGGATGAGAAGGGATTGTAGAGATCAGGATGTAAGGTACTTGACCATGTCCATAATAGGTTGTTGTGAAAAATGTGATTA
This sequence comes from Gnetum montanum, assembly GCA_015680685.1. Taxonomy (NCBI): domain Eukaryota; kingdom Viridiplantae; phylum Streptophyta; class Gnetopsida; order Gnetales; family Gnetaceae; genus Gnetum; species Gnetum montanum. The sequence goes on along the minus strand of MNCI01011140.1, from coordinate 1,046,667 downwards.
AAATGATCAACATACCTATCTATCCAAGTTTAGACTAAGTCCATACCATGAACCATGACCTTGCATTGATGTGTTTCTTCTTGCTGAGCATCATGAGTCCACAACCACTTTAAAGAACAATCATCACTCCAAAAAGAGAAAAAGAAAGGAAGGGCCTTAGTTAGAGGGGTGCCTTTAGGCATGGTTAACATGTCTTTCTAGCCTTGTAACTAGCACTTCTAGCTCATTATTGTGTCGAAGGGATGTGCTTTGAATTCCCATTATTATTATTATTATTTTCTTTTTCTTCCTTTTTTGATTGATTTTTTTTCATTTTTTTGGATTAATTTTTTTTTGAAATGGGAACCACACCATGCAAAGACATAGCTTCCTATTTATTGGTTGACGAAGGAGAGATGATACATTCCTCAAGGAGTCATAAACCACACAAAGGAAGTTAAGAAGAGAACCCAACAAGTCCCCTTGAGGTCACACCCTTACCATTTCCACTTGGTTGTTTCCTCTTTCTTTAAGGTACAATGATCATTAATTAATTTTAGTTTCATGAAAGAAGAACCAAATTGTTTATGTGAAAAAGACCTTTTTTTTAAAGAATTGGAGGGATGGATGAGGTGGTCTCACTGCTTTACACAATTACTTACCCAATCATCTTGATAACATAGAACAAAAACACAACACATAGTGTTGACTTCTACATCATGACTTGGTAATATTATTAACAAAAAACATAAAATACATTCATAAAACATAAAGATAATGACTCAAGAAAAGAGAAAAATATAAAGAAAATAAAAATATTAAGAAATGGAAAATATATGAAGAATCAAAAAATTTTGGAGAAAATAGAAAAATGATAAAAAATTGTAAAACAAAAAAAACTAAAAAATACTTATTAGTTCTTGAACCAGGATGGAGCATCTCCCCCATGACTAATCTTATGGTTGCACACTTAGGAGATAAACTGCAAAATCCCCTAGTTATACACCATCGATTTCCCATTTATCACCATTACTAATTTAATTAATCGTGTGGTAGCACATCTAACATTGGTGATAGTCTCGTTTGGAGCATTCAGAAGGTATTTCCATTTTGGGGGATCCAAATGTGTTTTCTTCTTCTTCTTGATTTTCTATTTTAATTCCCGGGTCTCCTTGTTTAATATCCTCTTTTGGTGTATAATCAAAGTGTAAGATATTTGTGTCTAAGTCCTTTGTTTGGTCCATTTTCTTAATTCTAGAACTAATAAGTAGATTAATTACTTCCATGCATCTTTGAAACAATATATATTCTCATTTTCAAGCCATTGGATGTCTTTTGGTATAGTGGCTACTACATAGATTGGTTTTTGCTCACACGCTTGCTCTTGAACTTGGTTGTGGGCTGTCTTAATATTTTGAATTTCTAGCCTGCAATTGCACTCTTTACTATTAGTAGTGATGCATGGAGTTTTTTGTCTTTGCATAGTGCTAGATTCATTACTTCTATTAGGTGTTGGAGTAATAATGAATGTTGGCCTTTACGTATGATTGGAAGACATTGGTCATGAAAGGAAGGGTGTTGCACTTGATTGGCATTGTGCTAGTTTGGACAAGTTAGTAGGTCCACAAGTGTTGTGCTTATGCGTGGGAACTATCCTAAATAAGGGACGTTTTCAAAATTGTGGTGGAGATCTATTGGTGTTATCATTTCTATGTATGTTCCTAGCACAAGTGGCATTCTCTTGTTGATGTCATGGTGCTGAACCTTCCTATGTTGCTAGTGATGACATATGGTAGAGGAAAGTATGAGAATACTGAGGATATGATGAAGGATGAGAGGTGTGAGGTGGTGACATCATAGAAGATGTTATGGGATGATGATATTCAGGAGAGTGGTAGTAGTGATTTGAGGTCGAGGAAGTGGAACTAGTCAGGGAAATAGGTTGTTGAATGTAATATCCATATGGATGCAGTGGATAGTAAGGGTGGTGTTGATTTGATGTTGGGCTCTCCCATGATTGTGGGTTTTACCACTATGTTGGATTATAGTGTTAAGGCTGGTAAGAGGTCCCACTAGGATGGTATGGTTGGTTGTAGGACTGTTTATAATTACCTTATGAAAAAGATAATTTCCTAGGCATTTGCTTTTGTACAAACTTGGGATTTAATGCAAAAGCCCAATACTCATGTAGATGTAACATGATTGGGAAATAGCCCTTCCGATGGTCATATATGTAGATGTCACATCCATGATCTTCTTCGGTGGTTGAGTCTATAGCCTCTTCTTCTACAACCATTTTTCCTTTTTGTTGAACAGTGTTCTTACCTATTTCTTAGTCCCTTTTCCTCGTTTTTTTGTGATCCCTTGATTTGTTCTATGCTACTCTCTCCTTTATGGTTTCTACACAAGTTGTAACTTTCTTTTTTTTTTCCATTTTGACATCTTATCTAGCCTTGCTTGAAGTACAGCAATAGATTGTTGCATTGGAAAGGTTTTTTGTGAAATCATCTCATTGAGAGTTGCATCTTTTTCCTTATCACAGATATGAACGCTCTTCTTTTAAAGAGTTGGGTCCTAGTGATATTTCTCAACATTCTCCCATTTACATAGCTCTTCTTATTCTTTTGCCACACACTTGATTCGCCTTTGGATTTGATGGGTTCCTAGTTCATATAATTGAATTTAAGCATACATCCTAAGAGTCTCTCTCATTTCACTATGAAGTCCATTTATGATGTGGAAAAGTTGCTCTTCTTGAGAGGAACCATGGCTTGGACATTTATTTAGTAGAGAATAGTATCTATCTAGGGCCATATCCAAGGGTTCATGTTGTTCTTTTTTCCATCCTTGGATTCATTTCCTTAGGTTGGACATCCTTGCATAGGTTTAGTATTTCTCATTGAAGAGTTTCAGCATTATGAACCATCGATGGATTGAATTTGGTTTCAATGATTTATACCACACTTCAACTTTGTCTATTAGTATCCTAGGAAAGAGCTTAAGCTTTTGCCATCCACTTTCAATGTTTTGTAAGATGTAGGCATCATGAAAAGCTTGCAAATGATGTTATGGATTAGAATCATAGCCTCCTATAAATTTAGGGATGTTATTCACATCAAGCCTTTTGATGCGACTTTCCTTGTGATGCCTGTGGGGTATTTTGACTACCTTTGTGATTTGCATCATGCTCTTAGTGCCCAACATGGATTCACCATCATCAAACATGTTGTGGTAAAAATTTGAATTTCTATTTATTTGGTTGTGATGATTTTGTCTATGCTCATTTTTATGTCTTTGATTTTGCCCTTGGTCTCAATTTCTATTTTTATTTCAACCCCATAGTAGAGCTCTATCTCTATACCTATGTTCATCTTCATCAAAACTAAATGTTGAAGAGGAGGAGGAAGATGAGGAATTGGGAGAGTTGCCATGGCTTCTATAGTGTTCCCCATGGTCCCTTGATTTATCTTTTCTAGGTTTTGAGAAGGTCATAGGCATTGAGGCCTCCCCTGTTCTAGGAATTACTTCATCTCCTCAAGGATTATTTTCCTTAGGTGAATGTAGTCCTTGAGTGTAGTTAGGGTGATCATGAACATATGAAACCCCCACATAAGGTTGGTCACTCCAATTGTCTTCAATATATATCTCATTAGTTCTCCAATGAATGTTCTCTCCATATGATGCATTATTGCTTCTTTGTGAAATAGACATTTTTGTTAGTTAATGATCTGTGTTACTTAATATTTTCTAAAAGATAAATTATTAATGCATTTACAACGATCATGTATGATATAACTAATCTAGATAACTAGCATCATCCTTGGCAACAACGTGAATGATGAGCAATGA